>JAVQJS010084328.1:0-13035 GCA_036024795.1 Galaxias rostratus | reverse complement strand
TTTTTGTGTGTGTGTGTGTGTGTGTGTGTGTGTGTGTGTGTGTGTGTGTGTGTGTGTGTGTGTGTGTGTGTGTGTGTGTGTGTGTGTGTGTGTGTGTGTTTGTGTGTGTTGTCGTCAAGGCTGATAACTTACCTATTTCTCCGTACTTCTCCACAAAGGTCAACGTATGAGGTGACAAAAGAATGGGAGAAGATAGGTGTGTGTGTGTGTGTGTGTGTGTGAGTGTGCACGAGAACAATCAGGTGGCAAAGTATAAACCTGGTCTCCAAGGCTCTCCATTTATTCACTCTACACATTTGACAGATTCTGCAGCCCAACCCAAAGTGAGTTGCCAGGCCTCTACTTATGCGTCACTTATTTCCGTGACCTCAGGGAGACAGCAAAAGGACGGGGAGGAGGTGGAGTGGGTGGACAGATAGCCTAACAGGTATGCCAAGCAGGCAGAAAGACACGCATTACCTGTCTGCAGTCTGGTTGTCCAGCATGTTGACAAAGATGGAGGAAGAGGAGATGGTCCCTGTGGAGGAGCCCTCATAGAAGGGGGTTGGCGGGACCAGGTCAGGACGCAGACAAGACCCACCATATACTGCTGAGAAGTGAAGTAAAGAGGTTTGGAACCTGTCTAAAAACGCAGATAGCAATGAACTTTTGACATGAGTTTGAGAAACTCTGAGATGATGAGAGATGATAAAAGTGTCTTAATTCTATTATATCGGCTGTTTAGCAATCAACATCTGCTCTGTGAAACATGAGATGTGCATTAGCTTATGTTCGAACCAACTAGCGAAACTAGAATGTTTTTTGTGCTGAATCACCCACATTTTGGAGCTGAATTAAGAAATTCTAACTGACGCAAGACTAACTATTAACCAAAAATATTTCATCCTTGGGAAAGTATGTGAATGGCTTTATGGCATATTACAACATATTACAATGTATTACAATTACATCTTACAACAACATGTTAGATACCGTAAAGAGCCCTGGCTGTGAAAAAAGACAGACACTTTCATTTGTGACTTCTCTTTCTGATTGACCCCACACCCTCTTTACTTCCTGTAAAATAATGACCCAATATCATGACATTGACCCCACACCCTCTTTACCTCCTGTAAAATAATGACCCAATATCATGACATTGGGTCATGATGCCGCTCACAGAGATAAAAGACTAGGACCATGACTTCCTACCATGGTCATTTGAATAATTCATTGGATGAGGACTGTGGTATATCCAACTAGGTTATACACTCATTTAATATGTGATGTTAACATAAACCACACACAGTCCAAGCACTCGCTAACGTTCACGAGAATCGAGCGAATTATCACATTGACTAACCAAAATGCTAATCTACCAGCTGACTGTCATACTTTGAAAACAGCATTGGTCCAACTGTAAAACTGACTGTATTGTAAAAAGGTATTCGTGCTTAGTGGATGTCCTCTACTATATACTGACACAAGAAAAGTGATCCTATTGTTCTTGATAGATTTTCTCTTTTGATTGAGCCTTTGGACACTAATAAAACCATCGCTGCTGTCCAAAGGCTTTCCACACGTAAAGCATACCCATGTAAGTGAGGACGCAATGTTATCTCTTGTGTTCTATTAATGGAATACGCTGATTTTAAGGTAAAGAACAAAATAATAATTAAGTGTTGGAGAAAGAGAAAAAAAGAGCAATGAATACTCAACAAAAGATGAGCGTGAGAGAGAAGGAAAGATAATAACATTCTTACCACCCCACATCACGTTTTAGCTATGCCTATTTACATATCCTACTCTACACTAATGTGACATTACTTACTGTGTTAAAAAGGGCTGTTAAAACTAATAGCAGGATGGGCAGGGATTTCTTTCCAGTGGGGAGGCTACAAATCAACCCATGTCAAGCTGTCCCTGGAGACGGGGTCAAAGGACAGTGTTTTATGACCAAAAACAAGTACCGGTTTATGGAGCTAAAGTGCTTAAATGGAGTCCGATACACCTGCTGTAAAAAGTGGTGATCTTGCATTAGTAGCTATAAGGAATGAGGAAGCAGGTTAGAAATGTGGAAAGGAATCAAGATTATGTTTTGGGGAAATCTCAAGACATATCTCCGCGCCATCGAGTTGCTGACAGGTTTAACTTCTACTGGTGGGTTGAAACTGTCAAGAGCCTTGCTGGTGGGGGACTGAGCTAAACTTTACCGTGTCCATCCAGACTGGCTAGGCTGCGTGCAGCGCCCAGCTTCTCCCGCTGATCCCTCTCCTCGCTGTTCTCCTCGGCCTGCGATGATAGAATCTCCTGGGAGTAGGACTTCAGAGTGGGAATGGATGTCCGAGCCCTTTTGGAGGGAGAGAATCGAATAGCTGCAGAAGGAAGGAGAAGCCTTGGTCAGCAGGGGCCGGGAAAGGGTTAGATTATGTAAATACTGAGCACGGGGAATGAAAGGAAGAGAGAAAGAGAAGACAACTTGAGTGAGTGAGGGAGGGAAATTACAGACAATTGGGGGAGGTAAAACAGATGATCTTCACTGGACCTATAGTCATGGCCATAAACCTCAAAGCATCTGTCCCAAAAAAGCATCTAAATTTAATAAACTATTATATGCATAATGATCATTACATAACTGCCCCCCCCCCCCCCCCACCCCTTGCCTTGCCTTTCTGCCTCCCAAGCGGAGCATGAAATGAAATCCTGTCCCCTGGTCTCCCTTGCACAAGCTTGGCTGCGCACACCACTGAGCCTAATCCCTTCAAATCAGCACACGCAAGCCTTCTTAACTATTGAAATGGTAGCATCATCCTGTGTTTTTCTATCATCTTTAAAAAAAGTCGAGCAATCTAAGTGGATAGGACTTTTGGGTGAGATTTCATTACGTTCTGATGTCTTGGAGGCATGAGGTATAACCAAACCTCACTCCACAGTTGGGGTCTGTACAGACTAATGCAAGAACAAACCAGAACATTTAACATCCACTGCAATTAACAGGGAGAGTGTGCTAACAACAACTTTTAGAGGAAACAACAGCACTCGCATGACAGAAAACGATGTAGTTAATCTGGCAATCACGAAGAACACTGATGAGAAATATCTTGCTGAATAGGTTGGGAAATTAAAAAAAAAAACAATGGAAAGAACTTTTATCAACTACAACAAATCACTGTTTCCCGGGTCACTTCCTGGTAACACCAGGAACTGAAGGGTATGAAACCTGACCTCCTTGTTTGTTTTCTTGTTTTTTGATTTTCTGTGCATATAATTATAGTACCTGTAATTCATTGGATCTGTCATGTAACAAATTAAACTTTTTTTTACGTGACTTTGATTGCTTAGCTGTGTTTTATACAAGTTGCATTGCAAATTCATTACCAAAAGAAAATTCACAAATGGAGTAAGTGCAATTTTTCTATAACCATGAATACCCTAATGAAGCCCAGACACAACACAAATTAGCATACTCACTAGCATGCAATTGCCAAATATGCTAATTTGAATATGTGTGGGACATGTGCCATTTGAAAGCGTTCACGTAAAGGCTGGAATTACAGCAGATGGCCAACCTGGCAACTTACTTTGAGTCTTACGGAACACTCGTGTGCTCATGAACTTGAGAAATCGGTTGGCATAGAAACCAGGCCGGTGCACGGAGACAGAATCCTGAGGACAGGGAAAGACAATGGCAGGCTTTCATCAGGAGGGCGCATTTGAGATCAATAAGATTGTCACTAGTGAATAGTGCCTTTAGGAAGGGCACAGGTATCAGATTGTGAGCCTATCAACTTACCCCGTCGTAGACCAGGGCTTTCCACGAGTGTTCCAACTTTTTAATGAACCTGGGTGAAACAAAAGCCAATGTCATGTCTGGTTATGTAACAAGAGCTCAGTCCCCCACCCTCGCTCTCCAACCTTTCAAACTCAACAGGTAGAAGAGTGAACCACGATACATTGGATGATGCACTACTTCTTTTCAGTTTAGTTTAGTTAGGATCTGATGACCCCACTTTCACCTTAGGGACTGACACACCCACACCAGGGCTGGCTCAACTATGAATTCAAACTACTTAAGTCAAACTATGCCTGTCAAAATGAGGATGTCTTAATAGGGATTAAATTCTGCACTTTGGGACAGGTAATAAATGACCAAATAAAGAAGACTTATGTTTTAGTGCTCTGGACATTAAATAAAATTGATAAAAATGTATTTTATTTATTATTTAAATATTATTATTATTATTTATTCTAAACAATTTTTATTTAATGTAGAGATTCATAATCCCACACATAATTCATTAAGTGTCTTTGAGTGTTTTGAAAAGCGCTTTATAAATATAATGTATTGTTAATGTATTATTATTACATAAAACCAAACGCTACGTGCTACATGCTACAGACTTTTCGAGCAAGACAGGACGAGATGTGTGTCACGTTCCCACGTGTCATACCTATATGACTGCAGAATGTCAATGATACCGAGGAAGATGAGCAGCTTCTCCTCTTTGTGCGTTTTGGCAGGGATTCCACCCATCCTGAAACACAGACGACATCAATCCACAACCAGGAAAACAGGCCTTGTGCAATGTGGTGTGTCTGTGTGTTACAGTAAGTGCACGTGTTACATACAAAGGGACTACAGCAGCGCAATGCCGGCACTATATCGAGCCGCCGTGTGTTAGGTCTGTGTAAGAACTGAAGGGCCCCTACGTGTCGTCCGAGGTCAGGGCCTCGGCAGCCTTGCCGTCCCCTTGGATGGACTCCATGGCGGTGGAGTAGAGCACCCTCTGGCCCACGGGCCTTTTCCCATCCCCCCCAGCCTGGGCTGGCTCGCCCCCGTCCCTCTGACTGTGGTCCAGCACATGCACCCCCAGCAGCAGGCTGTAGTCCATGATCTTGAAGCTCTCCAACACCTGGGCATGGGAAACCGCGCACCATTAGAGAACCAAAGTGTGGAACCATGAAATCCTCCCTGCTCATGTCGATCTAGTCTGTGGTCCACTTAGGCCTAAACATTTTCATTGGTGTTTGACCGACAAGCCATTAAAAGCTCCGCTCTGGTCGGCTCTGTGGTGTGTAGACGACTTACCACCCTCAATTCTCACACACAGCACCAGTCAAAGATTTGGACACACTTTCCCATTCACTTCAATGGGAAAGTGTGTCCAGACTTTGGACTGGTACTGTATGTAAAAGGAGAAGTGTGTTTCAGGACCACGTTTTCTTAAGAAAAACCTCTCAGCCATTGAGATGCAGTGAGTCAGAGTTCAACAGAAATTACAAACAGAGGTGTTTCTCCACTCCCAGCCATGGTTTACACATTGACCTGTTTAGAGGAGCCGTGTGGCCTTTTTCCCAAGATCTTTCTGGCTCCAACAGGGCTGAGGGGTGGGGGTAGTGGTCAGGGCATAGTTAAGTGTTAATCCCTTGGTACTAAGAACAAATAGTCTGTTTTTAGTTCCAAACAGAGCAGATGAGTGATTGCTTGTAAATTAGTACGTATGAAACTGTTTCTTCAGAAACTCTCGTTTTTGTTACAGAAAACATAAGAAGTGCATCTGTGCTAAGTTATTAACTAATGGATAAAATCGAAATTACAAACTATTCGCCTTTAAATTATCAAATAACATTTCCTATTAGAACTAGAATACATACTACATGCCCATTTTAAACAAGACACTGTTTGCTGAGCTCATATATGAAATACAAATAAGGAGAGAGGCTATACAATTGCTGAAGACTGAATAAACACTTGCGCTCTTGTTCAGGCGCAGCCTTTGCCGTGTCTGTGATTTGCATTCCTTCATCCTGACTCCCCCACCTTATTCAAAAAGCGGCCATTTTGACTACAGCCACATACACCAGCCTACCCACGGAATACTATTTGGTTCCCAGCTGGCCCAACCACAGCTCCTTGTGAGGCCAAACATCATAACACACTATAAACCACTACCCCTCTCTGGTGTAGGGCACTCAAGGCCCGGTTTGAAAAGTCCAAGTCTGCAGTAGGAGTGGAGCAGCAAAATGGAAAACCCACCCGTGCAGACTGCCTGCCTGCCCCACTTACAGTGACACCAATACACTGTGCGTCTCTGAAGACAGAGTCTGACTGGGGCGGGGACAGAACAGTGAGCCTACTCTTCACACTGTTGGCTTGAGGGTTCAACACTGACATTGCTTGCTCGGAGCCCCAATCAGCTCTCTTTCACTCTGTCTCCTTGTTGCATGGTATAGCGAGCCATTTCAGTCCAAACATCACGTTTGGAAGCTTTTCGGATGCACACGTCGAAAGATAACGTGGCAGACACTGGGCCGCAGTTTGCCATGCTTGCCTTCCATTGATAGACTGAGCTGACTGAGAGAGGGCATTGTTTCCCCTCACTGCCCCGTTCCAAAGGAATGACAGGGTCACGTGGCCTGGGCAGGGGGACCCTTATGAGGTTGTTTTTGTTTGTCCCCATGACACATCCTGGCGTTCAATAAGTTATACAACACACTACCTTTCACCCACTAGGGTTGTGTATGGTACACTTGTGTTTCTTTGATTGTATCTCAAATCTAATTAGGGAATGTTCTACTCTAAGGAGCATTGAGGGTGCGCTACAAATGTGTCCTTGTGTCCTGGCACGTTGTCTCATGTGATGAGTTCATTGTCTCAGCCCTCCCAGTTAACAGGGAAATGACCTGTGCCCCAGAGAAGACAAGCCTATACAAACATAATGCATATGCATTAAGCCAGTTAGACCATCCGTGAATGCCTTGTCTGAATCTCCCTATCCTTCTTTTTAACTAACTTTCCAGTCATAAAGTGCTGCATGGATTATTAATGTCCTGTTTCATTCGCCATATGGTGGGCATCGAGGGAGCAGCAGGGAGATGGAGAGTGGAGGAGGAATACCTCGAAGATGAGAAAGAAGGCAGGGGATAGAGAGTACCTTCTTTCCCTGGAAGTGACCCACATAGGCAAGATTTTCATCTAAGCCCCCTTAACTCTGACCTCTATCCTCTGGGCCAACCCCATCCCCTCCTCCTCCCTCTCCCCCCCTTCTCTTCACATGTATCCCTCAATCTTTTCCTCCATAGAATCACCTTTCCTCTGGGAGCCCTTTTCCTCCCTCTGCTTTTTTTTTTGTTTTAATTGTGAGCCCCACGCTCCATACCTCCTGTTTTTGAGGCGAGGAGTTGTGCTGTGTTCTTTGAGGCGAAGGCTCAGCTGCTTAGTCATGGAAACCGACAGAGAGATTCTGCTTAGGGGGCACTTTGTTTCCCGTTCACGAGGGGAATGCAGGAAGCCACGACAATAACAAACTACACCGTCCACAGCCACAGCTCAACTCTCTCTTTCACGCATGCAATAAGCTTGCGACGTGTGCCTTGGTGTCTTCACCATGCCTGCGGACGAGGATGTGCAGGTTGTGTTTATATGCACCAAGCCCAAACATTTATCAAGGTCTGACTCTAAAGACGATGCATTCTTTCAACACCGCCTGAATTTGAATTGAAAAGTGATTGGCTTAGAAATGCAATCATCCGTCCCAATTCCTGCTAAGCTCGAGGTCACCAGTGAGGAAATCCCCCCCCCCCCCCCGTGTTGATCTTGGATTCAGCATTCGTTCCGCTGTGGTGAAAAGAAAAGGTTCTCACAGATCTCACAGAGGTTGCCTTCACTGCCAGTGCCCCTCACCCCCAGGACAGCCCCACCTACTGTACAAGCCTGGCCTTATGCGAGGGGGCCTCGCCCACCTTCGTCCACACCACACACGGCCCATTTCAGCTGGCCTCCCCTTGAAGTGCGCACAGGAAACCTTCTTATGACTTCTGAGAAACAGGGAAGGGGCGAGATAAAGAATGGGTTATAGCGAGTACACAGATAGGAGGAGGAGAGACTTCACACAGGAAGACGTGTAAGAGAGTCTCGTGGAACGACTCTTGACGTTTACACCGAGAGCTCTGAGGCAGGGTAGCCACATCTCCACTCTGCTGCAGAGCGAATACATTTGGTAAACAAATATGGAAATGGGGAGGAGGGAAGGGGAGAGGAGAGGAGAGCAGTGGAGAAGAGGAGTAGAGAGGAGAGGATAGGAGAAAAGAGAAGAGGAGAGGGGAGCAAGTAGTGAGAGGATCAGTGAAGCATGACTCCAGGCGGTAACTCAAAACTCAAAGAAGTCACCGCATGACAAAACGCTGACTGTTACCTACCCTGACCAACTATACTCAGCGCACTCCGCTACTTATTACAGCTAACTATGTTCCATCAGCCATCAATTGTACTTTGCTGATTAGGATCACTACCTTTTTCTATTCTCAGAAACAGGGGATCGACTATTCAAATCAAGTTAATAAGTTTAGAACAAGTCATTATGTTGTAAAGGATAAGGGTTGCCAAGTTTGAACGGTTGACCTTTAGCAGGAACTTAAGACTTCCTTCCTGGTTTGTATGACCTCTCTTTTGCTGCAGTGTCCTTTTTGCCCATTCTCCCTCCGGCTGCGTCCTAGCAACACATCACAGGGCACCGTATACAAATACCAGCAGTTTGGCTGTGTCGACAGTAGTCAGGCAGAAAATAGAATTTCGACTAAACAGCCTCAGATTTAAAAAATAAATATCTCATCTAAAATTCCAACCGCATCAATGAGAGAAATTAAAGCTTTGTAAAAAAAGGACATTTAAAAGCAGCTTTACAAAGGCAGAAAAAGGAGAAGAGAGGGGCCTGCCTTCTAAAACAATAGAGCCATGCACCTTCGCTAGATTAGCCAGGACGATCTCATGGTCACTACTCTGAAATAAGAGCGGAATGCAGGTCTGAGAGAGGAAGCCTATCTTTAGACAGCGCTCTCGCTTTCTCTCACGCTACCAGGAACATGTTTTAATCACATTGGGTGTTTGGAGAGCTGTCATAAACTGAAACAGAGCACAGAACAGCACGGCACATGCCGTTTAGACTGTACTCACAATGGAAACACACAGTCCCAGTGTATAACAAACAATGTCTAACTGCGCGCACACGCACACGCACACACACACACTCACATACCTACACACACCCACACACACACACCCCCTCACACACACATGAGAAATAACTAGCGTGTGTCTTTTATGTGCCTGAACTGAGAACGAGGAATTGTTTCAATTCAAATAAGTTTTTTTTTGCTTGAATAAAACACCAAAAGGCTTCTTTAACTTGTTTCCCATGCCCCAAACAACCCTTGTGATGGGGCATCTGATCTCAGACTTGGCACTTCTGAGCAAGACGGCTGCGTGGGAATGAAAAGGTCAAAGATTTGACTGTATGGCTAGATACTACGTTCACATGAGCCACCCTATCAGATAAGAAAGCTATATTTAAAATTAATGGAACTGTCAATGAGTGACTACAATCTGTGGAATTTGGGATTTCTGTTTAAAGGTGGTGATGTATTATTCTGACAGGCTGACAAGGTTCTAATTCATCACGTTTTAGTCAACCTTATTTATAAAAGGGAGCAATCCTAGGAGACCAGGTCCTTTCTCAGAGTCACCATGTGGTTTAAAAGAACCGATTGTCTATTGAAGGACAAACAAATACTAGAATGTATCCATCTTCCACTGCATAGCAAACGACACTATCACGCACGCACGCACGCACACACACACACCACAAACACCTACCCGGCAGTCCCTCTGCAGCGTCTTCATCAGGGCGTTATACGTCTCTGTGTCAAAGAACAGCCCCTCATGCATATCCTGGAAGTCCAGGTCCTTGTAGACGGGAAAGGCCTTCTCCCGCTCTTTCCGGGAGGCCCGCCGCTTGTAGGTGGAACCCTTCAGATCGTATTTGTAGTGCATCTTCACAGAGCGGGGTAGCACGTTGTTCATGACTACCAGGCGGATGTTGATGCCGCCCGACTGGACGCAGTACAGCCCGTAGAACTTGGGGAGCAGTGTGCGTGGGTTCTGGTTGAGGTTCTGTTAAGGGGACAGGTGCTTTAATTTTTTAGGAAGTTGGGCTTCATCACTGCTATAAAAATTGCCTGTTTCATGAGAATTCGTAACCCATTAGACAGCACTTGGGTGTGTCTTAACATTGGTGGCTGATTGGCTGATGAGGCTGTTTGCTGACTCACCATGTAGTAACCAGGAAGCAGCTTCTGGAGGAACTCGGCCTCCTTGTGCTGGACGGTCTTGACGATGAACTCGTCGTCACTGGTCAGGTAGAACAGAGAGCCGCTAGCGCCGGGATTGGACAGCTCGATCAGTGGCTCGTTACAGATGGAGTACTGAGGAGGAGACACGCCGGACAGCAGCTTAGAGGTCACGCACACGCAGAGGTTGCGTTCAACTAACCAACCACTCTCACATACTAGCGGGACGCCATCATAACAAACACCACTTGCAAACATAAATCAAAAGGTGCACAAACACATTGCAAATAATCTTTTTTGTGTGCTGTGGGACATTCACTAAATGCCTTCAGGCCGGGGTGGTGTGGTAAAGTGATCTATCTCTGTGTGGTAAACAAACAGTCGACTCCATTCGATGGCTTCCCAATAGTCGATATGGCTCAACGCATCGTTTCCATGGCAAGACCACCACCTACATATATTACCACCTCCTAACACGGGCACACCACAGGTTCAAAGGTCAGTTTTTATGGGTGTGGCCGTCTAGGAAGTTGTTAAAAGTTCACCTGGGGGTGAACGCATGTGAGAGAATGCGTGAGTGGTGTCGGTAAATAACTCTCAGGATGAGTGTTGTGCGTTTTATGAGCTAAGGATTCAGCTTTTTTAAGTCCAATAAACGAGGGGAGGGATTTCACTTTTCCGCCACACATGTTTCAAAAACAATGTATAACGTGTCCAAACACACATACACCCGCACGCACACACACACAAACACACACACACACACACACACACACACACACACACACACACACACACACACACACACACACCCCGGCTTCAACCACTTAGCCGCCTAGCTAAAAGGCCGAGGAAGACAGACGGGCTAGGGTGAGCCAAAGGCGCACTCCTTCAGTCCAGCTATGACTCACAGGGAGGCACCGCAGCCGTCTAATGATTACCCTGAAAGGGCAGAGGTCAAGTCGAGTGAGACTGGTGACCTTTGAACCCTGTTATCTCTTACCTCGTGGGAGTTGGTTCCGTGTGCCACCCGTGTTTTGCAAACTGAGGAGAGAGAGAGAGAGAGATAAAGAGAAAAAAAGAGAGGAAAAAACAGAGTGAGCTAATATAACCGTGTGTGTACTCTAATAACAAAATGAACTGTCCACAAAGGGGAAACATGGCTAAAGACACTGAGCAATGCTTTTATATGGAAACATATTGAGGGACGTCTCTTTCCACTAATGCTGTGTTGTGACATAACATCAGGGAATCTACCCCACAAAGGAACCACAATCTGTCCAAATGCCACCAGGGTTAAGGTTAAGGTTGGCCCTCAGGGTCAAGGTGGGGTCAAAGGTTAAGGTAGGGCTGAGGTGAGGAGGGGTTTGAGGGTTACGGTTGTTCCTGAGGGTTAAGGCGGTCCCTGAGGGGTTAAGGCGTGGTCGAGGGTTAAGGCGGGGTCAAAGGTTAAGACGCGGCTGAGGTGACTTACTGAAGGGGAACGTGAGTCCGTGCTGCTTGATCTTCTCCAGCGTGTCGGGTCCACACTCTGAGTTCAGTACCAGAAACGGAGGAGAGCAGATTCTCTCGTCTGAGGACGCAGCCACACAGAGAGAAGGAGGGAAGAAAAGAGAGAGAGAGATATGGAGAAAGAGTCATTACACTGACTAAACGTAGGCTGTTTGAGTCTCTCCTTTCAGGTGAGGTCCACAGGGACCTGAACCAAGGCTGAACGATGACACGCGATTGGAACAGAGACCCGACAGCAATCTCACTCACTTCGTCACTGGTCTGTTCAAGGCCAGCCCGTTCATAGCAACTGGACTCCTCATCATCACCTGATGACAGGAGGTCAATGGAAGAGCGCATACACAACTTCACGAACACGCGCACACACGCACACCCACACCTGTTTGCAGCGCCACAAAGCGATACTTTTCCTTTCATCCTACTGCGGTGGCATTAAAGAACAAACAGAATAGCAGATTCACCTGAAGCTCAGCTCAGGGTAGCCCCTCTTCAAACACAGAGGTCAGAGACCCCCCCCCCCATCCAAACCACCACCTTCTCTCACCTTCCCACTAATGACAGCAGGAAGACATGCCTGTCCTAGAGGACAGCCTTCCCTCCGCCAGAGTTGAGAAGGCTTGAGGGCGGCCATGGTAACCAAACACTGCTGAATGCTTACGGCACCATCTCCTGTTCCCAAAGTGAGCTCTAGTGTTGGGTTGCAGGGCCAGACATTGTGATCTGCCTTCCTGTACCATATTTAGACTGGTGTTGTCACACGCTTGCAGGCACCAACAGACGCACGCGCACGCACGCACGCACACAGAGCTTCCTTACAGATACAGTTGTTCGGTTACCATGCAAAAGACAAACGAGCCAATGGCAATGTTTGGAATGTTAGCAAGAGCTAGCTTGGAAATACCTGCGGACAACTATTTAAAAGCAGGCATAAATAATGACAACTTCCTACAAAGAAAAAGCAGAGTTTCCCGTTGGGAACAGACTGAAGAAAGGACGTTCAGTAACGTCATTACCATGGCAACGGACATCACCCACCCCGGCAGTGATTCTGATCGTCTCTAACAGACGCTAAAACAGATGTTACAACGTGTCAGCGACTCGGCCAGGCCAAACCTCGCTGTCCAGACACAGCCGGTCTGGTTAAACGATCAGGTCCATCCAGCCATTAGCCACACCCCTGCCACGCACAGTGACGGAGTGTCGTCTCAGCCTTGGCACATCCCCCTGCCCTAACCACGCCCTACCACCCAAACCCCGCCCCCCCGCCCGTCACAGGAAACGGCAGCATCCTGTAGCAGCCGCTATCAGGCATCACCATCGGCTGCTTTTATTAATCTGGAGAGGGACTCTTGTGCTGTGTCCTCGCTGCAGCCTGTCTCTGTGATGACACACACACACACACACACACACACACACACA
>JAVQJS010084308.1:0-10996 GCA_036024795.1 Galaxias rostratus | reverse complement strand
CCGAACCCTTCGTACAGAAAAGACTCACACACAGTGTGTGTGTTTTGACCTCTGCCGAACCCCAGAGACTGGCTCACCGAACCCCTGGGGTTCGATCGAACCCAGGTTAAGAACCACTGATCTAGATGAATGCCGCGTTCTGGACATCGCATTGGGTATAAGACGGTGACGTCTGTGTTCACCGTGAGGATTAGGAGGACATCTCTCCAGGTTGGTTTTGAAGGTGATCAAGTTCCGACTCCATAGACCAGTACTGGGGATGGCTACCAATAATCCACATACAGGATAGAAGCAATTGTACATTTGAAGCGAGCAGGCTAGGGTTAAAAAGACACTATAATAGCTGGTTTTAAACCAAAATGAACAAATTGCACTCACATCTTGCACGTTAAGACCTGTACATATTTATTCCGTATATAGGCTATTCCTACATCCACAACAACACTATCAGACATTTACTCAATGGATAAAATCTACGCCTCTGCCTTCCCACCAAAGGATTGTCACCTATGTGTATGTTAATAGAAATGTTGTAAGCCCACCTACGGGCTTTGCACAGCATGAGTCCTAGCCAGTCTTTGTAATATGCGTTGGGGAAAATGTTGTCAACACGTCACACTTCACGGTTGCCCTGGACAACAAGTTCAACACCTCGTAAAAGTATCTTGAAAGAGCAAGTAGGAAAAATACTCTAAACTGGTCAGCTCCGGGTGCATTTCTCAGGAATTTCACTGAGCCATGTGAGGCCGAAAACCACCAGGAGCTAGTGCTTAACTGATTGGCATACCACTCTCTGCAACCGACCGTAGGGCAACCTAAAACGGAGAGGAATTGGGGGGCAGGGGGTCGGTGGTGGTGGTGGTGACAAAATACAATTATAAGCAGTGAAATTATTCACTGTAATTTCACCGCTTACAAATATATATTTTCACGTAGCTTTCAAATAGAACGCCGGTGCTGCTCGGGTGGAGGATACAAGCTGATTGTTCATCATGCTCACCAACACAGCCCACGTAGCTGTAGCACAGTGAATTATAACAGGCCTTAGCTGTGTCATCGCCCTGTGGGGATACAGAAGCCCTCCTACACTGCAGTTTCATTACCAAAACTAGGCTATGCTCTTGGTTAAAAACAAATAAGCCTCTCTCTCTCTCTCTCTCTCTCGTCAGCCTTTATCAGGGGGGAAAAAAGAGAAGCAAACGAAAAGGACCATAATTTATTGCCTTAATTTCCCCTGTTTGTTTTAGAGGACGTCTGGGAAAAGCCAAATAATGGGTAAAATACTGCCTGCCATGTTTGCAGGTGTACACATTTTCTCTAGCCGGACTGACAGACTGACAACGAGATAAGTAATCTACATAGTGTACAGACAAACCTCTTTGTCTTGAGAGAGCTGTATAACTGTAGGGTTTGAAAGTTCACACGCCGTCTCGCTCAAATGTCTAAGAATCTCATTTCAACGGCGGGCTTGAAAATAGTGGTGGGCGTGAAAGCAAGCATTTGCTGCTGATTAATAGACAGACAGGTTTTCGTTTTTTTTTTTTTTTCAACAGAGAGACATCAAAATATATGGCAGCGGCACAGCCTTGGTTTTTAATTTGTTTTGAATGTGCAGCATTAGTGCCCCCCTTCCTCTTTGTTCAGATGCTGCTGTGAATAATGACGCCAGAGACTGTGTGGACGAGCGGCACTGCCTTGCCTTGGCACCTTCCCAAGCTCCTGCCAGCTGAAGGAAAAGGGGGCCATACAACCTTTAACTAAATGCTAATAACCACGCCGTAGTTTGATCATCGCATGCCTCCAAGCATATTAATAGCGGCACATTGTTCTCCTAACTAATCGAATAAACGAGAATGAAAACAACGAGACCGGAGGTTAAATTCCAACAGTTAGAGGCTATACAAGAGAGGATAACCGAACGCCATAGAGAAAGCTAAATGAGATGACGAGTTGCGTGTGACCGCTGCTGCCGGCACTACCGTCACTCTCTGGTCTCCGGTCTCTTCGACTGAGACGTCAGGGCTACACCTGCTGGTCACCCACAGTGCTGCTCCGCCATCCGCGCCGACACAGTCGGCCGAGCAGCGGGAAGCGATATTAAAAATCGAACGGCAAATCCAAACCTAATCGCATCACAGCCCTTTGTTTGGCGAGTCACGCCCCTGCCACACGACACGGGGGCACGTCCATCACTGGTCCACAAAACACACACGAATGTATCGGCTGCTTTGCATACCTCCCAGCTAAGGCTCTAATTTTTATATGCTTTCGTTTCCCCGGTACCCTGAACAAACAAATGGGCTGTGGCTGCAAGACGAGGATCACATCTGTGTCTGACAGACGGCTTAAAGGTGCAAATAGAGTCGTGACTCCGGGAGGCAAGGTCATTCTGCAGAAGGTTGTTAATGGGAGGTAATCAACTTTGGCGGGGAGGAGGGCGCATATTTGCATTAAGATGGAGGCGTTTAAAAAGTCAGCAAATGGCTCTGAATCAACAGAGCGGCTAAATTGAATTCTTGGAATCATAAAAGAGGAGAATCCTGAAGCCTCTGCCCCTCATCATGCACTACACCGCTCCTCTGCCTGCTAATGCCTTATCCATCTTTTAATGGGGGGGTGGGGGCATCTATTCTTCGGCACTGACTGGATTTTGACAAATGCTGGATTACCTTTAAGCTTTTTTCTCAGTTTCATCACGCAGCACGTGACGCAAAGTGACGTGAAGAGGGGGAAAAAATGTAATAAGAAGTAGAAACCAAAGGCCACCGCTAAAGGAACAATAAGCGTCTAAAATGAAGCGTGGTTTCCCAACAGCAGGATATGGATCCAGCCAAGATGCCTTTTCAGGAATCCTTCTCATCCCGTCGCCCTGCTTAGGCTCAGCTGCCACGTGGGGCCGGAGCCAGCTCGGAGCCGCGTCGACACTGTCTCCGGATGTTCACCAGCCCCAGCCAGCCTGACAGAAGTGGGCCTGGCTGCATGACACAGCTCACCCTCAGATTATGGGCTGTCAGCTTTACTGGGCCATTTGTATGGCACCCTCAATTGGCAAAACAAGCCTTAACCAATGCTGGCACTTGTGTCACGACCATCTATCCTGCCAAATTAGATTTATACCCACAGAATGTCCGGCCACGTGTCCCCTCTGATGAAGCCCATTACGGCTTGGGGTAACTTTGTAGTCTGCGTTTGAGCAGCAGGCCATCGCAGAGGGTTGGCCGCTGTCGCCCAAGGCAGTTGTGCGATATTGAGTACTGCTGTGCTGACTGGTTAATAGACTTACTAAAGGTTTCAGAGCTAAGCAACAACCCGGGGAAGATCTGGTAAGTGGAAATCTATTTACATTACCGCTGCAGAGCAATGGCAAACGGTGAATGATTATGGCATACAAGCTCTAACATACGCTCAGGACAGATGCGAAAAGGAGCAGACAAAATGACCACATTTCATTGTGACACATAGAATGCAATAGGGACAATGGTTAGGATAAAACGACTGGAATGTCAAGTGATAGGCGAAGGAAAAATTCAACCTAAAGTTACTTTTCAACATTTGGATGTAACACAGTGTGTGTTTCAAACAAACTCCAACAGTCCATCTGCACGGCACATCCCAAAGTATGTGGGCGCGGACCTATCAAATATTTAGGGGGCAGGCAGGTATGGATTCCAAACCACAGAACGGCTTGGATCAATAAGGGTTGGACGTTTCACCAGCGAGCAGGACCGAGCTCAGCAGGACAGTCTTTGATGTGTCAAAGGGATGCTGGTATTGACCAACCAAATGAGTTTCTGATTCACATGGACCGCCTTGGCAGAGTGGCCAGGAATGAAATATAAACAGGTCCAAATTGCCAAACTGAATGTTTACAACGGTTCGCATCGCTGTATTCACAACGTCAGGGGAAATAAGCCAAAGAATTACACATTTCAGTGTCTGGTGGTGGATACCAGTGTTGGGCTTAATGGTGGAGAGACGGTCGCTGGGGGAGCAAAGAGATGAATCGCGTCTCTTGTTTGTGATGAATAATGCAACAGGCCAGTCATGTATCTCTACGTACCCCTCCCATCACACTCACATTTACTCAGCGAAGAACTTCTCTCCCCAAGCATACCAGTACAACCTCTCACCTCACTCTCTTTCATCTCTGCCCAAAATAACTTTCGCCAAAGTTGCAAGTGGTGGTATTTCTTTTCGCATTCAAATGATTTGTTGAGCAGTGAATAATGAGGTGAAGATGATGGCAACCCAAGAAATGAATGCTGGTTTATTTGGGTGATATGTCTGGCTTGTGCAAAGCAAAGATCTTTACAACTACAACCACCAACTCTATGAAAACAGGGTGGCCTTTGATTCATTTTTATTAAGATGAATCTGAAAGCAGAAGGTTTCACATCTGTTTTCTATGTTGCTGTTCCTGAAACCTTGAATGTTGACCATCCTACTGGCGCGTACAAAGATGGGCACAAGCGACAAGTTCCAACCCTAAACATTAATTGTTAGAAAAAGACATTTTTAAGTACATGTGTAGAGAGAGACATGGGAAGACGCCGAGATGAAATGAAGGGACGGAAAACGTCTTCATCACTTGCTCCTCGCAGTGCAGCCAATCAGGAAGCCGGCTCACATGCTGGACTTGAAGTTTGATTGAAAGCCAGCGCGGGAGCTTGGGAAAGAAAGGCCCAATTAGAGTGTTAACCGCCAAGTGACCTCGGATGGCAATTTGCTTCCCAGGCCCATTATATCAATAAACGTCTGCTAGATTACAGCTGCTTTCTCGCCATGTGTCAATCACTCAGGCACAGACAGAAACTGTTGGGAGTGACTGCTTCCACAACTCGCGGCGCACCAAGATCAAGGCGGAGCTACAGATTACACTGACGGACCCGCTCCGTAGCATCAGAGAAATGACTCACTTAAACAGATGCCATCCATGTTCTTTGCACTCCGGCAGCAATGACTCTCCACTGCCTGTGGATAGACAAAGCCCAAATTGAAAGATTGTTATCCTGCGTGATTAAACAGCGTTGTTAAATTGGTTGAATTGTTTCGAGCCCAAATACAACAATCAAGACTCTTGTGATTAGGACTAATCCAGGAGTGCTGAGCTGATGAGACATTCCACAGTGGAAAAATTAATGAGCTCTCTATGCAAACATCATCATCTTCTCCAAATCTAATTCTGCTATTTACAATGAAACAAATCAATGCGGGCCCCACGTGAACGTGGCGTTGAGAAACGAATAATGGATATCTGTAGCAATGGAGTCTGAGGGACAAAAACTAATGTCATGCCAGATGGAGGGACGGCAGCGGTCAAATTGAAAACATGGCCGATGCGTGCGGATCCGTCACTCAGGAAACAATAAATAGGACGGTTCCGGCTACATGCCCCTGCCCTGTCGCAAGAAGGAACTCGTCAGCCGCAGATGGGAGAGATATGGTGCAGAGTAAGGAGACGTGCAAGCTGGCCACCGTCCTCGCCCCCGTTCGGAAGGTCACACGGACCGATCGCTACGGGCTCTAGGAGGCAGCCAGGCTTCACACTCACGCCCGGGCACAGCCCCACGGAGAGGAAAAGACGAAGGAAACGGTGGGGCTCTATTGCCCTCTTCAGACAAACTGTGTCAGCCTCGCACGCACGTATTTTTGCACTGGGTTAGTGGAAGGGAGGGTGCAAGAGTGTGTGTAAGTGAGAGAGAGAGACACTAAAAAGAGAGTGAGATAGCTGAGAGAATGTGAAGGGAGAGTGTGAGCAAATGACCAGAAAGAAATAACTACGAGCAAAGAAGGCCATCAACCCCGTCTGATTTTCAAGTACGGGAGCCTGAATGTGAAAAAAATACCCTTTGTCACTGAATTCAAGCCAGACGCTTGCCATTAGGGAAGCTGTTGGTCAAATGAAGTGGTTTTAAAATCTTAAAGACCTTCTCTTTATAATTTTGACAGTCGATGCTCATACCCTATACCCAATTCCGACCACTGTGCTCTGCTACTGGATGTCTCCTTGTTGACCCCTCACTCCAGGGAAAAGGCACCCTGGTACCCTGCTCATGACTTTTCTTTGTCCTTGTCCCACAGTGGTGGAATGACTTCCCCACACAAATATTAGGACTGAAATGTCCTTGTACACTTTCTGTTGGGGCTTAAAGACTAACTTTGAACTATATTTCGGTTCTTAAATGTAATATGTCGCATCTGCCTTGTACTTATATTTTATATATTAAGTAAGTGTTTGCACATAGTAATTGTTGTATGTGCAATGACATTCAGATTAGCAATGGGTTTGGATGGGATGAGGCCTTATCACTAATTGAATGTGCAATCAAAAATATTTTTGTGTAATTAACCTACAGAAAAAGATTACATACATACTTGGTTTATCTTGTTTTTAAGCCTAAAAGACTACATTGATCCGGCCTTCGCTAAATAAACACATGCCTTTATACATTTTGGAAAATGTATTCTGTTTTCTCTGAATCTCTGAAACACATGATCTTCTAGTGGTAAATTTGTCTGTGTTTGCAACAGAGATCCAGAACACTTGCATAGACAATATAAACAATATAAATATTAAAGGTGTCATATCATTCTCATTTAACTTTATTTAGGAGTAGCAATTTCCAAACTGCCTGGGTCTGCAGCATCTCGCTCAGTCTGAAGTGCTCCGTTTTAGCTCCTATCTCTTTAAGGCCCCCCTGCTGAAAAGCCCAGAATGCTTTGATTGGTCAGCTGGTCAAAGGGAATTTTCCTTCACACTAACAAAAACAGAATTTTCTCAACATAGAAAAAACACTATCCAAACTTACCGGCCTCCAATCTGTTTGGCTCTGTGCAGTGTAACATACAAAAATATAAAAAAATTATTGGGGTCTGTTTAACTTTAGGCAAAAATGTAAATAAACAACTAAAGATATACTTGAATAACCACTACAGTTTGAATAATCAAATATTCGAATAGCGTGCCAAACTTTAATACATATACAGTAAAGCAGTCACTTTGCTGTTATTGCTATAGAATCATGTACTAGCAGTCGCATTCTCTTGTCAAACAACAGAATCACTGCAGTTTGTGGTGTGGTGTCAATCTAAAATAGTTTGAAAGTGAAAAAATGTCTGATGTTCGGATCAAACATTACAAAATACTCTTCTGACATTAGGGATACCCTAAGGAATAACAAAGACATTATCGGGCCCATACACAGGGTAGTGTTATAATGCTACAGAGACTAACACAGAGGCAAAGGGAGTGTGCATGCTTTCTGCCTGGTCTCATTAACTGGCCTATATGAGCCATGCTTCCCGGGAGAGAACAAATCCTCCTACTGCACTCCTGCCAGGCGTCTCGTCCGCAAAGCAATTAGCAAAGCCCCCCCCCCCCTCCAAACCCCCAACATGTGCCACACTGCACTCAATGGGAGGGGAAACTGGCTGATTATAAAAAAAACACGTGTGGCCAATATCTGGTTAAGTGGATGGCGTCTGCTGCCTTCTGAAACCCTCAACCATGTATAGATAACAGGGTTGCTACCAGACCTTCTAAAAGATCCCACGCTCAGTGTTTTGAAAATATGTCACTCTTTATTTAGTCTGTCTATCATTTCGTGGACTACCAAGTGTTTGCATAATTTTCACTGAGAAAAATCTTGTCCAGTACCAAAATAATTGACATTGCAGTGACAAAATCAAAATTCATTCACTTGATGAAGGTGGAAATTCAATCCACTAATATTCACAATCCGCAATTTAAGTAAACAAAACATATTGAATTGTATATGTGGTTCAGTAACAGCATACAGCGTCTTGAGGACTAAACAAATCAATACATAAAAACAATCAAAGAAAACCCCATTCGTTCACACTTAACAATGGAACGGAACACAGCACAGAAAAGCTAAATAGATCCTAGTCCCTTCCGCAATCCACCTATTTGTGTTTTGACCAGGTCAATCTATCAGGTTAACTGTGCTAAACGCTTTGACACGGGAATTCAAAGAATTAAACTGGGACTCGAGCACTAAGATATAATAAGGGGATCCTTTATGTCCCAAGTTTGAAATGTAAACATACACCTATTAACCACTCAAAATCGATACAGCCGGTATTCTTATTAAAACGTTCATGAATTCCATTGTTTAAAATTTTTAATGTTCCTGTCATTCGTGAAAGGCTTAATGGAATGCTGTTACCTCATGATTTCATCATGAAGCGTTCTTGAGTGAGCTTGGGATGGCTGGCACAATTGTTTGTTTTTAATCCATTTAATTTAATTTGAAGGGAGAAGAAGCAGCAGCTGCTGTCTGGGCCCAGCTGTCAATAATGGCTAGCAAAGACAAGGGGGGGGGGGGCAGTAGGAGTGAGTTTGTGTAAACCTGTATGCTCCCAATGGAATTTCAGTGTAAAGAGTTCCCTCAAAAGCCCAGATGGATAGTCAGATGTCTGTGTTTACCTATGCCTCTGTGACAGATTCACCAACCAATTCAGCCAATGATAATGCTAACTGTACATGCAACAATTAAGATACACTGTGATATATATCTTTAATTATGTGTTAGGTCACAGTGTTTGGATATTGCACCAAGTCGCAGACAACATTTTTGTTAAATGTTGAGACTTCAAGAGGATTGATCGGAATTATAGACATTACAATGGGCTATAATCTGTTAAAAATAAAGAGCCAAATATATCAGTTAGCCTAACTTGTGCACAATACACAAGTCCCACATTAGTTGCAGAGATCATTCTAATTTAAAACCATAAATTTTCACTATAAATGCCCAATATATTTAACTTTTAAGAATTACAGTAGAACAATTTTAAAAGGCAATGGTTGACTATTTTTCACAAATATTGCTGAAGCGTAAAAAGTGTGTGTTTGTTTATTCTGCCAACATGGTGATTAATACTTTAATTTCCTCCATATTGAGATATTGCAATGTGCTTTTTTTCTGGTTTAAGCAGAAATAAATTTTTTTACTTTCAGCAGTTGCAGAACCCATTAAAAACACCTTACATTACTTTCCCTAGTCTAGAAGTAGTCTATGAATGTATGGTTGTGCTTTGAAAATCCTCTGCTTGGAATCAACTCACAAAATCTAGAGAATATGAAAAAGCAAGCTTTAACCTTCTGTCCTATGGCTTACAGCCCAATCAACTAGATCTAGAGGATCCGTCATCACTGAACACAAATTCCACATAAATGGAGAATAATGAAAAGGAAGCCCACTGTCCCTTTAACCTCCTGTCCTCTAGCTAACGGCACAATTCATCAATGAAAAACAACACTTTAACCATCAATAGGATGGCTCGCCTTTCAGCGCTGCTGGAGCTGTTTATGTTTGTGTACTGACCAAAAATAAGTGATGAGGCCTTTTTTTTGCCAGGCACAGACCGTGGCACTAGGAACAACATGAAACTCAGGAAACCCTTTCATGTGGTCCTTTGATCAACTCCCGCTGAATGAGTGATTCTCAGCACACAGCTGCCTCCTCTTCCCCCACCACAGAGGCATGAGCAAACCAGCACGTCTAGCTACAAACCCATCAGCTTGTAATGTTTTAACGAGGTGCATGACAATTAGACCAGATCCGTGTTAGCTTGCAAGCCCGTAAACAACTGCTAAAATGCTGTTTGCTCAAAATGTTTTCATAAAAATGGATCCTGAAGTCCTGCTCTTTAGGAGGTTGCTCCTGTGTGAATGGTACTATTTCTGGCCAAGCACACGTCACACCGGACAAGATGGCATACATGTTCTACGCTTCAGCCCTCTATCAAGTGTAGAGACAGCAACCGAAATGCTACATTTGAGTTATAATGTGCTCTGAAGAGGCTTTTGTTTCTTTACAATATCTGTAAAATTCCACATGAATTGTGAGCGTACTAACCTTTTGTTGCACTCTATGTCGTGACGCTTCAGCACATTGCACCACAACAAGAACAACACTTTGTAACAACCAGCCACGGTGTCACTTTACTTGCATCATATTCTTTGAACCGTCGTGAAAAGCTACCAGTCTCTGAAAAAGAAAGAGACCGAAAAACCCTACTCTAATCTTCAGGATTTGTGACCCAAAGCCTACTAGAACCGAGACCCTAACCCACGGGGTGGAACTAGAATGATCAAAGGGATTAAACCTATAAAAATGAGATCAAGTCTGGGCTGCTCACCATAACTCAACTGGATAGTGTCTCTCCTTTAAATCGTTTTCCTGATGACTGGTTGTCATCGTTACGGTGTGAGCGTTTTTTTTTGTGGCCTCTATGTGCCAGATCTGACACTATCTCCTGTGCAGCAAATGCAGCTCAACCACCCACATAACCCCGGCAGGTACCATCTTCCTCAGATCCACCAACTGACAGCAGTCCTCATCACCCTCTTTTTCCTCCCTGCCTCTGGGTCCAGGCAACCTATTATAGCCTCCAGAGTCCTGACTTCATAAAAGAGACTCACCTGGCAGCTGCAGTATTTGATTAAATTCTGATGAGAAATGAAAACCTACAAACAATATAAAAATAAAAAAAACATTTACTCATTTATTTGCTTAGTTGGCCTACTCCAAGTGAATCAAGCTAGTAGATGTATTATAGGATACAATAAATTGCAGACCTTAGTGGCATCCATTTGATTGAACTGAGAAATATGCTGTCATCAGGGGTGTCCAGAGGTTAATTGTGTGTCACTTCTAATAAAATGGTGGTTTAACAAGACGTAAGCAGGGACTAAATGCGTGCCTCAAGACATTGTCAGCTTCCCACAGAGACTGTAGGTGACGGGACAACAACACTCCAGCCGGCGTCTGACAGGGACGCACGATAAAGCCATGCCGCAGGTCAACAGGGACGAGACTACCCTCTAGCAGTAGCTATAATGAGTGTATTTGCTCACGCATTCCCCAGTGTTCACCATTTCACCTATAAGGTGTAACTAAACATGGAATATATATTTTGTGTAACTAAACCTGGAATATATAAATATATATATATATATATATATATA
>JAVQJS010084297.1:0-13998 GCA_036024795.1 Galaxias rostratus | reverse complement strand
TTTGGCAATAAGAAAGAAAATGGCCTCTAGCCAGGAATCTCAGCTTTCACTCTTGTCACAAACATAATATCATATTGCCTTGAAATGCTACATCCTGTATTGCTAGATGTTGAACGTTTCATGTTCCATTTTAAAATGTAAGACTGTTGTAATGGAAAAGGCCTGCCAGAGCAATGCAATTTAATCTTTCAGTTAGATTACATAATAGTAACAAAATATCAAGGCATTGGGGGAAGTTAAATTTTGTTTACATTTTAAAAACGGGCAATAACCTGTTCCCAACCCTGTCTTTGGTTCATTTGTATTGTAGAATTTACAGCTAACAGGCTGTGACTTGTACAATGCTGACCCATGTTAAAACTAAAACAAACATTTTGAAACGTAAGATTAAGATAATGTCTTTAGATGGTGTTGCTTCTATTCAATTATTAAAATACACCTGCGACAGTCCCATTCTTAACGGTACAAACAACAAATCTCTGCCTTCTGTTTACAGTCAATATTCTTTCACAAAAAAAAATATTTTGCGAGTTTGTGGCCTAGGTAATGATAGTAGTTTAGTGCCATCTCGTGGTGAAAGGGCAAAAGTGCCTATTTATGCTTCTAAAGCTCCGTGCATTTTGCAAGGTGTTTTTTAATTTCTGAAGATGACAGTAACTTGTTTATTTGTTTTACTTATAACACAGATAAAGGTATTTTTAATGCACCAATAATGTAAAATAAACCTGAACCTGCTCTAAGATTACGTCTACGCAAGCAATTTCCTCATTTCCGATAAGCAACAACACACACAATAATGAAATAGTTAAAACGATTTTATTAAGGGAGTTAGTAGCAGATCCACAAAGACGATACTGATGACTAAAAGTTTCAAAAATATTTTTAGGATATGGATTGAAGGGGAGGCCTAAATTATCGATGCGCTGACAAGGTTCGGGTAACAGTAGGCTTGTGGTTCCCTGCGAAAACAACCACTTCGTGTTAGCTTACTGTGTCGGTAACGTTAGATTAAATCATATTTCACATAGTACCCTACTGTTAAAAAAGACTACAGACGCAACAGTCGCGTAAGGGCCAACTTTAGCTATCTGACGTGACTCGTTCCACTCACCGAAACCTTGTACAGCAGGTTCCGTATACTATATCTAACTGAACAGTTCTGTTAACCCACTTACTCCCATTTTGCATATAGCTTCAGCTCTTATCATTGACAACTTGTAAAGGCAGTCACGTATTTAAATGCTTTCCCCCTCGTTCTAGAAGAATCTCAAACGTGCCAAAGCGATGACGTACACCGTGCGAGACAAGAGATGTTTTAATGTTTTTATGTTTTAAAAGGACAAACATTATGTAATTTATGGCTCAATTCTAACGGGACCAATAGATAAATAATCTCTCGCGTTGACTACCATGCATGTTTTTATGTCTGAAATGTTGGAAAAAGGTCCCATGGTGGTCCGCCGGAAGGGGAGGACTTAAACTGTCAATGTACTAATCAAGATTGGCCAAACTGTGTTAGTGTACACACAGTACGGCCCCCGAAAAGTTCCACATAACACAGAACTGTGTCAGAACGTATGTGTATTGCACAAATTATTATGCGACTGAAATTGTATACATTTTTTCTTTTGGTTTATCTTGCTTGAGACGCGAACCAGCTTTCAACCGATCGCCATTCCGCTTGTCTATCGACTCAAATAACTTTACCATACATATTTGCATATATGTTGTCCACCTGAAACATGTAAACTACGGCAGGCTTGGAGCATTTTTGCATTGTGTTTGGCATCAACATTTGATTGAAAATGTGGATCAAATTTGTTGCGGTCATAAACGAAACATGTTTAGGCAATGAAGCCAATACATTGCAGTTTGTGACAATACGTATAGAAAAGTGTCGGGGCTGTGCACAGCTGTGCAGGGAATCGGACAAGAAATGAAGATCACAAATACAGAGCGTCTCTCAAAGGTAGACTAAGCACACATGCAAGAAAGCACGTAGTGCACACAAGTCTGTGCAGAAGCCTTGTGACGGATATAAATCTACAGCTGCACAAAATAACAACCCCCAACAAAAGATAACACACACACGTGTGCACACACCCGCACTCAAACATTCACACATACAGGCGGAAACAAAGGCACGAGCCCATCGACAAGATTACCGATAGACAGTTCACCCTGCATTTACGTCTTAGCACAGCGCTCACGCATATCTTAAATACTTAAAGGCATTTTTTCGTCTTCTTAGGCCTTAACTCCTTTAACAGTTAAGTGTGTCATCATTGAATTAGATTAGAGAATTAAAATCTTCTTTTTGGAGACTCAGGTATAAAAACACAGAAATTGCTTTTTCAGATTGTTCGAGAAGATTCTTCAACTGAGAAGAGGATATGCTTTTTGAGAGGTGATTTAGGGTAAAAGAGCATGTGCTGTTACATCTGACCACATGGCGGCGACGATGAGCCGGTCTCCATGGATATCCAAAGAAACAAACTTTTTCCTTACCCATCCAATAGTGAGAGTATTTTGCGGTTAAGGTATTTGACGAGAAAATGATGGGAGACGCAGATAACTACAGTAAATATGATTTAGATCGCTTGCAGGCTGAACTTGAACAAGAGCGAGAAACAAAGTAAGTCAATAAGCCTGAGGTTTTTTGACCTGCTATATCAGCGTCAATGAGTCAGTGTATCCACTAACCTCCCTTATCCCTCGTAAAAATAATAAATACAATTTCCAAATTTAGCTCTAGATTAATGTAATTTACCCTCGTTGTCAATTGTATTCATCCCCCCCCCTAGAGAATTGCTTGAGGATTCTGTCACGGATTTGGGGCGCACCTTGTCTGACCTGCAGGAACGACTCCACTGTGTTGATGGCGAGGGTGTGATTTTTTTCATATATTAAATTAATTGCATGAAATGCCATCGATAGAAGTATTGAATTTTATCTATCTGGCTTATTGTGTTTCCTATTGATTTACAAAAACACATTTTAATGTATGATGTCTCTCTATAAAAAACAATTAATTTGACTTTTTCAATTATCTCAAATAATGTTCTCACAAAAACGACGAGAGCCAAGATCAGAAGAAATTCGATTGTATTATCGTTTCTTATGCTTTTAAGGCAACGAGTGGAAGACCAGATATGAGACGCAAGTGGAGCTGAATGGTCAACTGACAAGGCAGATCGCGCTCATTCACGAGAGAATGGAGTATTTACGAGGAGACCCCGTAGGTGAGGGCTTCCCTTTTTCATTTTCACTCAGACACACGTCATACAGTAAACAAACACTTACCATGTATTGTTTTTGTTCACAGATCGGTTGGCCTCCATACGGTCTTATGATGACATGCCAGTGGTAAGACATTGTGTTCAGTTAAGTAGTAGTAACGCCTATAATTTTGTAGAAATATTCTTAATAATACAAAACGAGGGTCCAGGAGTTTGCTTAACAACTTAAGCATGAGAAAATGAAAGGAATTAGAAGCAGTTAAAGAACTACAGACAAACTATTTCATAATATGTATAGTAAAGCCATCAAAACAAGATCAAAAGGGAAAACGATTAAGTTTGAATGGATACATTGTTTTACAGAGGAAGCCAGTTCCAAACTCAAAAGGCACTACGTTTTTAGTCTGGACCTTTGCACATCATGAACTTTATTATGATTATGATCAAAAGGAGGTGATATGTTTTGGTGCTTCTAGTGTAACATCGATGAAATTAAAGTATTAAGTACTTTTTTATTGATTATTTTTTGATAACTTCTTGGAGTGCATAAACTAGATTAACAAACAAAAGTGCTAACATAAGAAATTCCAACAGAGGGAGCAATGGAGGCTTGTAGAAACACACACAGACAAGCACACACACACACACACACACACACACACACACACACACACACTCACACACACACACACACACACACACACACACACACACACACACACACACACAGAGAGAGACACACACATAGACACAAATACATGTACACACACACACACACACACACACACACACAATTTTAGAGGCTGAGCAGGATCAAGTGCTTTAAATGTTAATCACTGCACAGTATTCACTAAAACTAAGCCTCACACATGCCATTTGGTAAATAATCTATGTGGGTTGGCTTGTATGTGTGTGTGTTCACTATTGACCTGACATTCTAGTTATTTGTAACAAGTGGGAGGGCTGTGATTTTGTCAATGAAAAGGCATCTAATAAGACCAAGCCAAGGGCAGTAGTGGAGTGAGGATGGTTGCATGGTTACAAATCTGTTCTTCAATTAGTAACCTAGCATTTACTGTTCTTTTCTCACAGGATGCATTGAGGCAGCGACTGAAGCTTCTGACCAATGAGAGGTCCGACCTGAAGGGTCAGCTGGTAGACTGTGGACGAATGATAGAAGAGGAAGGAAAGGTCTGTGTGTGTAGATATTCTGATTGGCCATCAGATCCGTGGTGCTACTGAACGAGACGGAAATGGAAAGACTCTTTAGTATAACAGTGTAGTTTAAATTAAGATTTTTTGACCCTTGGTAACTGTGGATCACAAAGGCCTATTAAGAAGACTCCGCCCCTTCCTAGAAAACAACCATATTACATAAAAAAATTAAAGGCCTTAATGTGACACCATTCAAAGTTCATAGGCCTTAATTGTACACTCCATTCAGAGTTCATAAGCCTACATATTGTACCCCATTCATATGTCATAGTCCCAGGCATTGCAACTCATTCATAGTTCATAGACCAACATTTTACACTGCCTTGTTCATATTATTCTGAACATATTGGATCCCTATGACTGAGTTCCGTTGTAAATAACAATAGTAATCCTTAATCAGTTGTAAAAATAGATGATGGCTTACAGTTCTTTGAAGTACGCTGTCGTATAAGATTGTTTTGTTATGGGAATGGTAATGTTATCTTTCAGGAAATGTGTTACATTTCCCCATGATATAACAACATCAGTTTACCCTGGTTCTCCCAACAACATCTTGTTTTTTTTTCTAAACAATTTGTAGCAGTTTCCAAGCTGTGCTAATATCTCTCAGTATTTGCAGATCATAGACCAAGGTCCAATGCTGCCTGTGTTATATCTAAGTGCCAACTTGAAGGCTAAGCAGAATTTGAGGTGCAGACTAGCCGGGGTGGCCCGGCGGTGCCGTGGTAAGCGCCGTTCCCGGTTCAGTTCTGCCTGCTGGCCCGGGGCCTTTCTGTGTGGAGTCCGCACGCTCTCCCCGTGTCTGCGTGGGATCTGCGTGCGCTCCAGCTTTTCTCCCACGGTGCAGAAACGAACCGGCTAATTGGAGACTCTAAATTGCCCGTAGGTGTGAACACGAGAGTGAGAGGTTAAAGTCCTTTAGCAGATCCTTTTATTCAATGTACTGTACAGATGGTGCACTTAGCTAGCGTAAAGGAAACAAAGACCCGATAGGTCATTTGAACGAGTGTTTCACCGTCACAGATTTTCCACTCACCCGTTGAGCGCGGTGTTTTGATAGCTGTCTGTCCGTTCGTTCCGTGTAATTGATGGGACACCAATTTGTCTTGAGAAAAGCGCTAAAAACAAAACAAGGTGAACCGTTGTTATTGTTATTAAAGGAATGAAGGGATGAACGATAAAACACCTGTTCTTAACCTTGTCGGACGCACTGAACCCCGCAAATTTCATACGCGCATTCACCGAATCCTTCCCACGGAACGGACACGCCCACAGTGTGTGTGTCTGGACCTCCGCCGAAGCCCTGAGGTTGACTCACCGAATCCCCGGGGTTCGATTGAACCCAGGTTAGGTACCACTGCTATAAGACCACGATGACGTTTGTCAACGACAAAGGTTTTGAGGATGAATGATGAAGCCATGTGTTTGTTGTCTCCCTCTTTCTGGGTTCCAGGCCTTTCACAAGACCAACGATGAGAGGCGTGCCTATCAGTCTGAGATCGCTAAGGTAGGCGTCCCCGCCCCTTCGATGGAGCGCAGAGGGATAGAGTGGCCGGCTGTCAGACATTGGAGGGCTGGACAGTAATGAAGATGAAGGTTCACTATGTGACGAAGAGCAGCAGGGCTCAATAAAGAGGGAACATTGTTAGCAAGCGGCTGGCGTCTCTCTCTCTCTCTCTCTTTCTCTCTCTCGCACTTTCTCTCTCGCTCAATTTCGGTTTAATTTCAAATAGCTTTATTGACATGAAGCATTGCATAGTACTAGTCAAATCATTGGTAAAAATAATTACAAAAATAAAATAGAATAAAGAGTTGGAATAACGTTAGGAACAACCATACATGTCAGTACATGATGTATCAAATAGGAAGTTAAACATGACAACTGGAATGATAGTAAGAACAACCACATGAAATAAATCGCACAAGTTAAACGCGGCACTGTACTGTTGCTCTGCTGGGTGTCCCTACGGTTGTGACAGGTATATACAAATGTGTGTAACACACACACACACACAAACAAAAATTTGTATACACAGTACTATGCATGCCTGTGTGTTAGGCTTAGTTTAAATGTATTGAGCTGATAATTGCCAGCAGGTCTCTTTTGACTTTCTCGCTCTCTCTCTCTCTCTTTCTCTCTCTCTCTCTCTCTCTCTCGCTCGCTCTTGCTCTGACACCCTTAACCAACTTTGGGTTAGATATGTTCATTAGTTCTAATGTATGCCATATTATAATTCCCTCTGATTCTCTTTGTACGTGTTGTATGGAGGGTACTGGTAGTTCCCTGCAGTCTTTTGACAGAACCATAATACACCGGGTTTCAGGTTCAATACCCCTATAAATATTCTTAATGCTGGACAGGAAGTCTGAGTTGATGAGCATAAGACCTGTAAATTGATTTTTTTTGTGGATTTTGTCACACACACACACACACACACACACACACACACACACACACACACACACACACACACACACACAAACTACACGGCATGTTTGTGTGTTAGTCGTTGTTTAAAGGTCTTGAGCAGCAGGTCTCTATGATTTTCTCTTACTTTTTCTTTCACTCTGTCCCTCTGCTCTAACTCTATCTTTCTCTCTCTCTCTCTCTTTCACACTGACTTTCTCTAACACATGCACACACACACACACACACACACACACACAGTCCACTTTAGCCTTCTGGAACATTACATAAGAGAAAAGGTAGCGTCAGAACTTTGGATCTTTTCCTGCTGACACGAACATTTCAAAAGTTTAGCCTCGCTCTCACACACACACACCATTTTAAAGTAACTTTCACTCCAAAAGCAAAGATTAAGCAAACTTCCTGACACAATCCCCCCACCCATCTTACTTTTCTTCCAGCTGTCATCAACCCTGGACGCTAACAGGAGGCAGTGCCCGCCTCACCCACGAGGGGCGCCAGAGGGCACACAGAGGCCAGGTGCTGCCAGGTATGACAACCGTTCAAAACGGGAGGACACACAGAGGAAGGATAACAGGGCTGGAGTCCGGATCCGCGGTTGTCTCCATCAAACGCAGTTTGAAAATACAATCAGTTTGAGAGGATGAAATCCACATTTGACAGCTGCTCCTAGAACGTGCCGTACCGTCGCCTCCATCCGGGGGTGACGGCAGAGCACACCACCATTCCTTATGTTGACGTTTCTTCCGTTCCCGTCTCGGCTCCGGTCATCCCTCGCTCATTCACTCCGTCACCCAGTCACTCCATCTTCTTCTTCTGTCTCTTGTCAACAGTTCAAAGGGGTCTGAGCAGCGACCAGAATGCGGTGCTGACTTAAGGAGAGGAGGAGGAGGAGGAGCAAGAGGAAGAGGGAGAGGAGCGGCCGCCTGTAGGAAGGCTGCAGCAGGAAGCAGGCTACCCAGGTTAAAACACTAGCCGGGTCAAGACAGAACGGCCAGCTTATGACGAAGGCCCACGAAACCTCCACGGACAGAACTGCCTGCTGCTTAGCCACGAGGAACCACCGAAACCACAGCGAGAGAACCCCTTATTGAAACGTATTGTGAAGGACCTTAACCTTTGACCTTCACCAAGAGACAGGTGGTTGCCAGAGATGGAGTGACGACAGTTCTCTTGGGAGAGCCACGCCAACGTGATCAGACCACTTGCTGAGTCTCACATATCCAAGCCTCCTTGTACTTTCCCAAAGAAGCTTCCGACATTCCCGTGACTTAATCCCCTTCATACAAACGTTCTTTCTCTCGATCGCTATGGTAACCCTTGCGTACCCTGGCAGGCTTACACCACTGCCCTGTCCGAACAGAAGATGTAAACCGAACAGAAGAGGGGCCTTAGGAACTGTGTGAGTTAGCTGTTGTTTCCGGAAGACTGGAGATGTTGTAATAGGTGCTTGACTGCATTGCAAAAGAACCAATAATGTTATGTCCTTTACTTTAGTTTTTTTTTATTATTTGTATTATTTAAAACTATTCTATCTCTTTATTGACGGTCATATATAATATACCAGCAGCATATTCCAGTATTTTCTATAGCGTTTGCAATCAAAGATGGCCATAGTTTGTATGATACTAGTGATATGTAACAATTCAATTCAATTCAATTCAATTCAATTATCTTTAGTGTTGCTGTATAAAAATAACGAGACAGCAAAGCATACCCCTGGACAACGTAGTACAAAATATAACAGAAATTAAAGTTTATTTTATCAAATGGTGAAAGTGGAAAAGCATTTATATGTAGCCAATGAAGTGCAGGCGTGCGATAAAATACAGGGATGTAGTCTGGAGTTGTGGAGCGAGTGATGGGAGGGGGGAGGAGGGGGGGGGGGGGGGGGATTGAGATGGATTGAGTAGTTGTGTTTAGCAGCCTGCCTGCCTGAGGGAAATAGCTGTCCTTCACTGTGGTAATCCTTGCTCTGCTAGACCTGTATCTCCTTCCTGAGGCCAGGAATTCAAACAAGTGATGGGCCAGATGTGATTCATCTCTGATGATACTACAAGATCAACGTAGGCAACGGGAGGTGTGGAAGGTGATGATGCCTGGTAACTGGGCCTCAATCACTTTCACAGCAGTCTTTATTACTCTCTGATGGACTTCCTGCTCTCTCTCTCTCTCTCTCTCTCTCTCTCCCCCTCTCTCACACACACACACAAACACACTTCTAAACACAGAGTTTTGGAAACTTGTAGGAATTTGGAATCTGTACTGATAAAGATATGGGGGGGGTTACTGTGATGTGACTGTGGTCTTTCTGGTCCATCAGTCAGAACATCACTCGCTTCCATCAGAGAAGCACAGGACCCATAATGGTGGCTCGATTCATGACGTCTATGGTTTGCAAGAGCTCACCAAAATAACCCGGTTCTGTGATAGATGAGTTTGAAATCACTGGGTGGCCTGGTTGATTCTGGATCCATAGAGTGGTCTAGTTAACTCGTTTGTGCTGGTTTAGTAATTGGTCCAGTTGGCTCATTTGTCTTGGTTTCACTGATTGGTCCACTTGGCTAATTTGTCCTGGTTCCACTAATTGGTACACTTAGCTTGTTTCCCGTGGTTCCAGAGATTGGTCCAGTTGGCTCGTTTGTCCTGGTTCAACATAATGGTACACTTTGTTAGTTTGTCCGGGCTCCAGTGATTGGTCCAGTGGGCTTGTTTGTCCTCTGTCATAGTGAGAGATTATTTAGCTGGTTGTTCCTGGCGCCAGTGATTGGTCAAAGACACCAGGCGGCTCATTGGTTCTGACACCTTCTGTCATCTCTGCAGATGGCTGCTGCCAGATCAGGTTTGAAGTGACTCATCGACACTACCGGCTGCATGTGACTCTTTACTGTGACTCTTCTCACCAGCCAGGCTCGTCTGTTGGGTGGAGAAGTAGCTGTTGTCAATACCTCCCGTCTGTTTGCTGACTGATACGGAGAAGCTGTTTGATTTGATTATCACTATTTTGTTCTTCACGGCCATCACCATCAGTATGTATGTATCTGTGCCAACCTTGACGTGAATTATTATGCTGCTGTTAAAGAGACGCCGCTCTTCCCTAGGCAGGGCTTTTGGGCATGCAGAATGTCTTTGAGAGTCCTCTGCTCACACCTGACCGCTCAAAAAGACACGCTCACCCCAAATCTGCCCCCTTTTCTCTGGGCTTAATTTAGTCCCTCCGCTTGGCTGTGACGCACGTTCTACCCCTCTGTGTTTGTGTGTGTGTTTGTGTGTGTGAGTGTGAGTGTGTGAGTGTGTGTGTGTCTGCACACCTTTGTGGTAGAAGGTGTCCTCAGAATATACGTTCTTGTTTTAGGTGTCTTTAATAGGAGACTTGCGCTTGCACAGACACATGCACAGCCAGTAACAGACACACACACACACACACACACACTACACATATTCACACACAAACACACACACATACCCACACACAAATAGTAACAGGGAGACACACTCACACAGCAATAGACACACACAGATAGACACACTGACACACAGTAACAGACACACACAGACACACTCACACAGTTATAGACACACCCACTTACACACATAGATGCACTCTCAAACTCACACACACACAAACAAAGTAACAGACACACACAGACACATGCCCACAGAGACACACTCGCACACACACACACTCACACTCAGTAACATACACAGACACACTCACACGTAGGCACAGACACACTCACACACAAACACTCTAGACACAGACTCACACACATACAGACACACTCGCAGACACAGACACACTTGCACACAATAACAGAAACACACAGGCACATTCACACACAGACACAGTCGCACACAGACATACACACACGCAGACCCTCGCACACACGGACACAGACACACGCACACACACACAGACACACTCACACAGAGTAACTGACACACAAAGACACACTCGCACACAGAAATAGACACACACAAACACACTCAAACACAGACGCATGCCCACACAGTGACAGACAGACTCACAGCTCGACAGTTGGAGATGTACGTCATGGTCTCCAGGGGGCAGTATGTAGGTCACTGGGCGCTATCTCTACCGTCTCCTCTGGACTTCCAATTGCTACTTTCTTCTCTCCTAAGTCCTTCACAAATACAAAGGGAGGAAGAAGAAAAAGGAGAGAAACGTCTCTACCTCTATGTCCTCCCTGCCGCGGATTATATTCGATGAGTGAAGCCTCTATTAAGCCTGGTCATGGCAGCTGCAGTAAACACAGGAACGTCTCCACTTAAACTAATTTATTATGGTTAAAAAAAGCATACACTATAATGGACGCCAAGGTTTTACCGGTGAGACTGTACCAGTCTTTCTTTTATGCCGGCTTGCTTTGATTACTGTTTGAGATCCAGAACTTTCCTTAATTAAGCTATCCAATGTATTCCAATTTCAAATGATCAGATGCTCCTGTAGCCAGTATTGACAAATGATTTTGTTCACAACACACAATAACCCCTTGTTTACTATCCACGCGTGTCGGCGATGTGGGGGTGCGTGTCGCGAGAGGTGGGCGTTGGGGCCAGCGCGTGAGTAGGAAGCGTGGGGCTGCATCTCAATGAGGAAAGCTCAATGAAAATCACGACACGATTGGATAGAGACGAGGAGGCTTGAAGAGGAGGTGGTGGAAAAGCGGTGGTTGAATGGGAAAGGGGAGGGGGAGCAGCTGGTTCTTAGCCCAACCCAGTTCAGCCTCCCCCGGCACGCTCTCTCACTCACAATACACAGACCTCCACGCGCTCACATAGCCTGCTGGTGGAGGGGAAGAGACCCATACTCCTGGACAACAAAGGGACGACCTGCTGCCACTGAAAAAAGTACAATCACTGTTGTCAATAATAAGCTTTTTACTGAAGTCTTCGGGTCTACCGAGGATTAAAAAAAGCCACGCTGGAGGTCACCGTCACAGAACCGTTGGTTTCCCGTGTAGGTAAGAAAACGAACTCATCAATTAAACGAGTCTATTCATGGCGTATGCAAGTGGACAACAGACAGCATAGTTGAAACAATGTCATTTTTGTCATTCTTGAATGTGTTTCTTTTTTAATTTTCTTCCAAAAATATTTTAAAAACAATTTTGGACTTGACTGTAGGCGGTCAGTCTTTTTTCTGTAACCCCCGTAGCACCCGGTGGCTGAAATACAAGAGGCGCAAAGTCCCCTGGGACACGGACCATGGCATTGCAAATGCATATTGGTCTGGCCGTCCCCAGCCTTTCAAAAAGACCTTAATTAAGTCCTTTATTATTCAAGTGCGCCTATTATTTTTTAAATGTTCCCACTTAAAAAATTATAATCTTGACGTCGTGACTAAGTAGTCCACAAGAAGCCCAGCCCATCCAATCTGATTGGGGATAGCATGCCGAGTCTGTGCGGGGCTTAGAGGGTGCTTAAGATGGTATTAGGATGTTATTTCCAGACAGGACAGCATTGCCCATAATGTTGGACCACAGCAAATTCCTATTGTTTTGTGACAAGTTTGACTGCGCAGTTTTAGTTTACATTTCTTTCGACTTACTGGAGCTTTTTTTAATTCAAACTCTAACACTGTAAGTCTATCAATATTCCTTTACAGATAGTAGAGCCGTCCTGGTAACCTTGGCCGGAGAAATGGAACTGGAACATTTTGAGGAGCGGGACACAGCACGAAGGCAAAGCCGCGGAGCAGCGCGGTTGAACGGGGTGCATAGTCCCACTCACAGCGCGCACTGTAGCCTCTATCGAACGAGAACACTGAAAGCCCTCAGTTCGGAAAAGAAGGCTAAAAAGGTCCGTTTCTACCGCAACGGGGATCGATACTTCAACGGGATAGTCTACGCCATCTCCACAGACAGGTTTCGCACGTTTGACGCTCTTTTGGCTGACTTGACGCGCTCGCTGTCTGATAACGTGAACCTGCCACAGGGGGTCCGCACTATCTACACCTTAGACGGGTCCAGAAAGATCAACAACACGGAGCAGCTGGAAGAAGGTAACGCTGGCAGTTCATGGCCTTTTTACTATGTTGATCCTCATACCCTCTGTCACCCAGCGCCACGTCAAAAAATATGAGGGACAATAAACGAGAGAAAGAGAGAGGGGTAGAGGGGGGGGAGGCAGAGAGGAGGGGGGCGAGGGGGGGGGGGGGTGCAACAAGCGCTAGATCAGTACTCAATACACTGCACATTAAACCACAATCTATCCCTCTGCCCACATTGAACAATTACAATTGATGGAAAAGCACACACACACACACACACACAGGTCCAAGCGACAGCGTAGCTCACAAGAGAGTGACAGAACCTGCTGCTTTGGCCTTGAACTGGTGCTGTGGGTTACATAAGATGAGCTGAGCTGGGTTGAACTGGTTCTGTGGGTTACGTAAGATGAGCTGAGCTGGGCTGAGCTGGACCTTTTCCCGAGGCTTTCAGGCCTGGCTTGACACACGATGACAAGTCATACACAGGACACCAAATGAATGATCAAGTGCATTACTGCACCCATATGTAAGCCAATGGTCTGTGCTGTTGTATCATAGGTAACTATAACTAAAAGTATACAGTTCTGTGAATGTATCAATTCTCCCTGTTGCTTTTTTTTTCTGAATATGTGCCACGTTTATTTGTTGAGATTGTCAATCAAACTCTATCCCAAAGAAAACGCAACCTGAAACAATGCAATTTTGTTTCAATGATTATTTGATTAATTTAAGAAAAAACATTATCTAACACTCATAACAAGGTGTTTTTTAACAACATGCTTTTTTGGTGGAAAAGTCATTGTACTTTAAACTTAATGAGTTGTGGCATGTATTGCATCAGTGAATGCAACCAAGCGCTAATGCTGTGCGGAACGGCTGTAATTGAGCCACAATCAGATGGGTTTCTAGTGTGAGCAGCAACTTTCTGTTTAAATAAACGGCATGTGTCTCTTTCTCTCCTCTTCTCTTCTGACTCACCATCTCTCTCTCTCTTATTCCCTCTCTGCCTTCTTTCTCTTTCGCTCTCCCTGTCTCACCCTCCCCCCATCACTTTTCTCTCCTTCTCCCTGCCCTGTTCTTTTTCTCGTCATCTCTCTTGCTCC
>JAVQJS010084292.1:0-10534 GCA_036024795.1 Galaxias rostratus | reverse complement strand
TTTGCCCCCCCCCCCCCCCCCCCCTGCCAATCTGAGCTACAGACGTTGGCTATTGTCGCTGGAGCTGGATCACAGGAACGGCAGGAAGACCCGAGAACAGAGAGATTGTGGGTGAGGCCTTCCTTTCGAGTCCCCCAAATGTCTCTACAGATCCACCGCATTACCTGCTGTGGCAACACACCACACAGCTATGACAGAATCATTTGTGCAAATCAGAGAGAGCAATAGTGTACAGACTCCTTGTCTGCATGTGGTCCAGGGAAGGTTCCTAACTCTGTGGGCCATTATTTCAGAGGAACTCTTTAGCTGGGAAGAGGAACCTCTGTTTCAGTCTATATGCTGCATTTAACTTGTCCCTTATCCTTGGCTTAGCCCCACGCAGGCACAAATTCCAACTCTGTTTTTCAAAGTGTACGTTTAACAGCCTGTGCCTCCAGTCATCTCTTGGGGGTAATTCAATATTGTACCATTCCAAGTAATTCTTAAGGCCTTGTACATCAAGTATAATTATCTGTCTAGAGGGAGATTCGGGCGCATTACAGCAAACGGACGGTAAGACAAAGCCTTGAATCGAAGAAAGAACACATGGATCAAGGGTCTCCAGAAATGTTTGGGATTTGCAAGCAGACGCGGGTTAACGTTTGACAGAGCGTTTGATCTCTGTCTTGTGTATACTTGACCTGCAGTCTAGGTGAAGGTTGCTGTAAGAGATAAAGTATGTAGCCGCAGGCAAACACGGTGGCGGGTGGGCTAGGTGTGAGGCATGAGGCGCTGGCACCAATCGTCTGGCCTTCTGGTTTTGTCCGTCATCGTCAACCCATGGCTCGAGGGGATGGACGAGCAACACGACAGCATGGCAGACTCCCAGGACGTCGAAGGCTCCTAGTGGAACTCCGAGGAAGGTGGCCATTAAAGGACTGGTTGAAAATGTAAATAAATGCCTTTACGTGGTTACACGCTGTCCCTAAAAGCTGACCAGAAACCCCTAATCATTACACATGCATGAACATCAAGTTCTGCTGAAGAAAGGGCAGTGATGCGGTAGCTGGCACAGAATGGATTTTTCCGAACGCCTCCAGGGTTGGAAGGAGTTTAAATTAAAATCTAATTTCTGCTCAGAAAATTTTTTCTTTTGAAATAAATCTTGGGGAAAAAATACAAGAACACACTTGTAAAAATGACCAACTACACTGTATTAAATTTGCATTTTGCTGCACAGTTTGAATCTAGTGCAATCTCCTACAACAGTTATTCAAATGTGAAGAGATGAACATTTGTATTTTGTGGAAGCCATTCAAAGCGAAGATTGTGGAAACAGTTATGGAAGCCATAATGAGAAACTTTGGCATGGTCCGATTTATCAGTGTGTCTGAAGGGAGGTGGGGAAGAAAAACTCCCCAATCCCCAGCAACTCTGCAAACACCACCCCCTTTCCTTTGCATCATTAATCTCTGAAAACACCCATTTAACATGTTACACATGGAACTCCAGCTGCCATGCCATTAAAATGCTTTGGTTTTCTCTCAAGAGTGGGGTGCCCTCATATTATACCAGTAGTAAATGCTCCCTTTGTATTTTATTTTTACAATGTCAGTACTGGTCTTGCTCCTCTTTGGTCGTTACTAAGAAAAATGGAGGCATGTTCTTTGGGCTGGTTCAGGCATGCGGGCCGAGTAAAAAGACATCTTTAATTCTCTTCCTCTCGCACAAACTAGCGTAGTGTTTGAGTCTCCTCCAGAAGCCTCTGGTAGATAGAGTTTGGCGGTGGTGACGACAGTGTTGTGGAATTGTGAACCAGACCCAGATGTGTGGAAGTGTAGTCTTACCAAAGTTGCTCGGCTTTAGCTCTAGGAGATTACGACTGCAAAACACGCTGTGATTGAATACAAATGTAATGGCTGGCCAAGATCAGTGGCCAAGTCAGAGCTTGGGCTTTTCTTGTTAAGGCTTGACTTTGCACAGTCAGGGGTTGGCACTGGCATCGATAGAAGGATACAAGTAGGTTGAAAAGCAGAGGTGTTTGTCTTGACAAGATCAGTATAACACAAGTGTGATCATGCAGACGAGTCCCATGTTTGACCTACGTAAAAAGTGTCCATCTCTCTAAGCAACTACAGTATATTCCAAGTCCACTTCTATCAATACTTGACTATGTAGGTGTGTTGTTTCCTTAGAAATTGATCCATGTATTAAAATATAGAAGAGAATGAACTTGACCAGCATTAATCCATGTTCTAATCACTGAAATATAGTTTATTTCCAAATGCTATGTAATACTGAGGTAATTAGGTCTGTGGAGGACTATTGTAGTGAAGTGCGTTTTCTGTGTAAGTTGTTCAGGAGTTGCCAATAGCCTGCAACACCCCTGGGGGTACCGTAGCAATGATTCTAAGCTCTGTGCCAAACATTCTCAGCTCAACATAAGGGGTGGAAAACCTATTAACTCTTGTGCCCGTTCCCCTTTTCACTGGACATGGCTTAACTCAACTCAACGTGGCAACCACATTCTCTTCGTTTGTGATTGAAGTGCTTGGGGTGCTTGGGTTTAGCCGTTGTTCAGTACTGTACTGAACAGTGCAGGCGTCGGGCGCACCCGAGAGGTCACCGAGTCTAAGTGTAGTCCGACTGAGCCTAATGAGAAATGGCTGCTGCCGCTGGTGGGGCCGAGGCTCTCTTTAGTGGTGGCACGGTCAGCGTGGTGTCGAGGCCTGCCATGATTTCCCCCTGATGGAGAGCCGGAGTGGGTCTGGGTCGGAGGTATGTCCTGAGCTGACCGCATTCTGGTTCTGGCCAGAGGGTATGCCAGAAGTGTGTGGTGACTTGTGAGAAAAATCGCGAGGCAAACCAGTTTGATGGTATCAAGCATAATTGGGTCCGATTAACCCGGTTCAGGAATATGGACAGAGACAGAAGTCCTGTGGATGCTCACAGGGCTGACCTGGCAACCTTTTGTAAATAGAGGCTGGAATCTCCACAACAGTAATACAATCTGGCTGCTTCCATATTATGCATACCAATGAAATACCAATAAACTTTTACATTGATATGACTTTAACTATGCATTGTTATGTCCTAATTAATTATGTGTATAATTATTACAATCATATAAAGTGATGCATTAAAATGTATTTTATAGGCTTACCCCCATGTTTACAAAAATTCACTCTGTATGTTGTTAAGCATAACTTCATAATTTCATAGAGCGAGCTATTGGTCTGTCTTTTCAGTCAAACTCTGATCTATTGCAGTTTTGTTTAAAAAATGTATTGTTTGAATCATGAAGAACTTTTGTTCTTTTGCTCAGAAAATGTCAACCCTTTTTTTCCAAGTATTGACGTGACAAAGTGTAAACATGTAAGTGGCCTGAGAGCACAACCCCTGGTGCACTCTTTTAGCCCCCTAGATGTAGCCTCGACAGACCTCTAGTTGCAGCCCGAGGGAAACCATAGCGCGGTCTCAAAGCCCAGTGCGGTGACTGTTGCCGTGTACACCCGGGCACACCTGTCCCTGCCCCTGTCGGGTTGACAGCTTGTTTCCGAGGGCTGTCGATTATTTAACACCTGCCCGTGTCGGTGTCACAGAGACAGGGAGGGGTCGGATGAAGGACAGGGCAGCGCGTTGGGTTGGAGGCCGCGAACGTGTGATGGTGCAGGGGGCCTGTCGTCGGGTTCACTTAGGCCTCGGAGGCTGTGCACTGTCACTTCATTCATCACGCTGCATCACCTGATCCATCGCTCCAGCTTACGCTTTTCCTAGAATGGAAAAGCCTGTGGAAGTAGTGGTGACATGAGCCATGCCGCCTTGCAATTTCTATTTGTTCCATTGACTCTAGTTAATAGATAACCCACCCGCTGCCACTGTTCCTAATGAGAGCTTTTAGAGTGTATTTGCTACAAAATCCGTCAGGTTCCATTAAAGACACTCAGACACTCTGTCCCATTAGACATCACAGCCCTTATGTAGGCCAACAACAAAAAGAAATGAGCTTATAACACGTAGCAGAGGGTGCAGGTAGAAAGGAAAAGTATACAGCCGTTGTTGTGACCTGGATACAGCAAAGAGAATCTGGCGTTGTTTCAATTCCCCTAGTTAACAGCGTTTGGCACATCTTTTCCAGGGATCGCTTTGTAGGTTCATCGTCTGAGTGTGCGTGAGGTCCATGTTTGTGTGCGTCTGGGAACATCACTTGTGTGTGTCCTTGAGCAAGGCACTCTACCCTAAGTGGCTCCAGGGAGACTGCCCCTGAAGTTTCAATGCGAGTCGCTTTGGATAAAAGTGACTGTTATGTAATGTGAGGGGGAGCGAGTGACACGTAGAGAAAGAGACCTGGACCTGAGATATGATACACACACACTGGGCTTCCGCCCCTTCACTGCTGTAGGTCTGGGAAGCAATAACAGGTTGAGGGGGTTCACCGCTGTGACGGACGGCGAGGCGAAGGCCAACGCAAGAGACAGAAGATTTAGAGGTCTGCCCGACCCGGTCTGTCAGTGGTCCTCTGGAGCCCGCGGCAACCCCGTCCCCTGTCACCTGGAAAGACGGCGTCCAGATATTACATTTTCAATTTGGAATGCCTTTCTGGTCTGAAGCGTAAATGCTTTTAAGTATAGAAAGCCAACAAATGAAAACCGGAGCGCAATTTCCTGTTGTCTTTGGGGGATTCTTTGCCCCTTTTTGTTCACTGTCATTTATTACACAGAATGTAGGTTAAAGTGGGCAGTCGTCTCAAGAAAAACGAGACTCAGCAAACCTGGTCACCTCATTTGAGTTTTTTTTTTGTTTTGGGCAGCCGAGCTCACTGAATGATTTGATTGTTCGATTGCATGTAATGTAAGTCTGGTATGTGTTTAATATTGCAGTTGAAAGTGAATGTAGAAGTACATCAGACACAGATTTAGAAGGCTTCTTCATAGACATTACAGTGTGTGTATTAAGCTGCCAGACGTCTCCATCTACTCTGTCGTGATTGCAACAGCTAAAGTCAGGTCACTAGAAAAGGCTAGGGGAGTAGCAAGTTACGTTAGAACAAATGCTATTCTTTTGGTAGATCTCCCCTTTCTAAGGGTTAACAGAGTGTGCTCCTTTGGCAGATGTTTCCTCTGTGCAACGTCTTGGATAATCTCTTCCTCTTTTATAACTGCGGTGTCTGTGGGGAAAAGCTGTCTTATCTCTTACGTGACTGATGGATTCAGACCACAACTTTTTTTTTCATGTCTCTAAGTCTGAATGCTGGAGAGGGTATTCGGTAACCGATACACAATGCTGACCATATGGACCCCCACTGATCCTAAACAGGCCCTGTGCTTTTGTACTGGCGGTGCCGTCGCCACAACCTCGCTCTGTTTGGACAGCGTCGAGTGGCATAACAGAGCGAGCAGCTCGGCGGCCCTGAGAGAGACGGCAGGGCCTGTGAGAGCCCAGAGAAGGGGAAGATGAGAGTCTGAAGGTGGGAAAAACAAAGCTCAGAAAGCAGAACTCAGAGAACTTCGAAGGGCTCAGCGGTTTCGCTTGTCACGTAGTGCTCATTTTTGGGGCACCGTCAGGCTTTTCCTCGGTCTGGTCGCTCCGTCCTCTCGGTGTGTCGGAGAGAAGAAAAAGCCTCCGGGGGGATTGCGTCTGTCTCCGATTGACCTTAAAAGAGGCCCGGGCCCCGACTTTTAGCCCCTGAGCATGCTGGTCTCCTCAGGCGGGACCACCTCCCTGTCATCTCCGTGGCCAAAGGGCGCTAGCCGTCACGTGCACGATGGCACAAGCAGTGCGTGTGCCCACTGGACGGCCTGGCTTGTCTCTTCCCTCTCTCCCCAGTCCCCATCCAATGTTTGCTGATTTCCGACTGCGACAATAAAGGTGCCCCATGACACGTGCTGTGTTCATTTATTCCCAGGGTCCACTGTGGTGGGATTGTGATCTCTACCGTATGTCGCTAAACTAATGCCTGGCGTGACCGAGGCTCCCAGGCCTGACAATGGTTGTTGCAGCTGAGGAATCCATTAAGATATAATGAAGGTGACGCTTTTCTCGCTGTCCATTGAAATTTTGTTTACCGGGGACCTGAGTTAACTTTTGAACCAATTAAGTGGAAGGTCATTGACAATTTGGGTTCCTGTTAACGTGGTCTGTGTTGACGTCAGATATATGTGTTTTCCTGACCAGCGTTTCCTTGTCCCTAAGTGTGACTTCCTGCTCTTGTTCTGCTCCTCTTGGTTACTAGGAGGGGCTACCGTTCCAAATCAAAATACTCGCATCAACAGCCTTTCAGAAAAGACTTGACAAACTATTGTCTAGAAATATCTGGTAATAGCATGTTTAAGTGGAACACTGTACAACTATGAAAATTGGGCTTTCTTATGACAAACACATACGTAGGCAAAAGACATTACAATAAAAAAAAATCATAGTGTAGCTTGAAAAGGTCACTGCACTTGTTTCTAGGTCAAAGATCAAAGCAAACTTCAGCTATAAACTCACAAGCTACACCAACCCCATGTTCAATTTGGAACTTCCAGTTGGCTGTGTTTGATGTGTTTGTGGCTTCCCTGATTTGCATAAAAACCAGTGCCGTTCCCTGAAGCTCCTCTTATCTCTACCACCTGCCAAAAGGGAAAGTGCTTGTGCTGAATAACCAAGGTTTGTGTTCCCGGCGACGTGCTAACCTCACTTTCTTCTCCCCCCCTCTCTCATTTCTTGGTGTCCCGTAGCGTGGGTGGGCTCCCTCTCCATGGGGATGATCTTCTTCTGCTCCCCCATCGTCAGCGTGTTCACCGACATCCTGGGCTGCCGGATCACGGCGGTGGGCGGGGCGGCCGTGGGCCTGGTGGGCCTGCTCGCCAGCTCCTTTGTCAAGTGAGGACCCTCGCCGATCGTCCAGAACTTGTTCTGGGATCGCTGTGTGTCAGTGAATGAGTGATTGCATGTGTGTGTTTGTGTGTGTGTGTGTGTGTGTGTGTGTGTGTGTGTGTGTGTGTGTGTGTATGTGTGTGTGTGCGCGCGCGTGCCTGTGTGTGCGTGTGTGTGTGTGTGTGTGTGTGTGTGTGTGTGTGTGTGTGTGTGTGTGTGTGTGTGAGAAAGGGAAAGGGAACGAGATGAAGAAAAGGAGAGGGTTTGATAGCTAAAAGTATGAAGGCAGTGACAGGAAGATTTAGTGAATCATTACTCCACGACATGGCATTTTGCCTGTGGTAGGACCCCCCCTCTCCTCACATTCCGCACATGGCCAACTGCCAAACGTAAAGTAATGCACGTAATACAGGACGCTCCTATTCCAAAGCTAATGAATTGAAAAAACATATGGTCGTCCACATTAATTTAGTCAACCTGCATACATGGCTGACGTGTAGGACAACACTTTATAATGCCAGGCGACACATTCATTATTTTGCTATCTTCATAATCCTTTATTACTTTTTATCACACTCGTTGTCTGTTTCACACTCCTATCTTACTGCAGGGCCCTCCTACCTGACTCCATCAAGACTATACAAGAATCATAATTAGTCCATCAGATAAGGTTGTGCTGAGTGTGAGTTTCCCCCCCTCCAGTTCACACATACTTAATTTAAAATCTGTAAAAAAAGCAAAAACGAAAAGGAAAAACCCACAGATAACAAGACTCTCTGGATAATGATCCATCAGTTATCTCCTTTGAGTCAACATCCATGCTGCGATAGTGATCAGTACACACAAATAACAACCATCTATTAACAGTATGAAGGCCAGGAGGGGCCGAGTAGCATGCTCCAAGGCAACACACTCAACCGGTAGTAGCTTGAGCTCCCCGTTTGATCACATGTCTCCTGAATCAAGCCTCGTAACCTCTGATGACCTCTAGCCCAGCCCAGGTTCATCTTGACACGGGTTGACACTCCATTTGGGTTGGATGATCTTAGCTCAACTTAGATAAGTCCCCAGCTGCAAATGAAAAGGAAAATGTGTCCCAGGGGCACTCACATGATCATGTATCATCCTGCAGCTGTACAGAGTGTACTATTTATATAGAAATATATTTCTATCTGCGCCCTTCTTGCCCCTTGGGAATAACAAAACCTGCTGAACAGGAAGATACACATGGACCTTGTAACGACCGCTCTCCCCACCGTCTCTCCCAGGTCCCTGGGCCCGCTGTACTTCACCTACGGCATTGTGTTTGCCTGTGGCTGCTCCTTCGCCTACCAGCCCAGCCTGGTCATCCTGGGCCACTACTTCAAGAAGCGCCTGGGCCTGGTCAACGGCATCGTGACGGCCGGCAGCAGCGCCTTCACCGTCACCCTGCCCTTCCTGCTGTCGGGCCTGCTGGAGAGAGTGGGCCTCCACAACACCATGCGCGTCCTCTGCATCCTCATGTTCGTCCTCATGCTGGCCGGACTCACCTACAAGCCCCTGTTGCCCCCCAGCCCGGGCAACACCAGGACGGGCAGCCGCTTCCCCCCCATGAGCAAGGTGTTCAACGTCAACATCTGGAAGTCGCTGGGATACCGCATCTGGGCGTTCGGGATCCCGGCAGCCCTCTACGGATACTTTGTGCCATACGTTCACCTGGTGAGTGGACGGGGGTCTGTTCGCGTGAGTGTGTGTGTGTGTGTGTGTGTGTGTGTGTGTGTGTGTGTCTGTGTGTAGTGGGGTGGGGGGGTGTTTGGTCTACGATGTTCTTTGTGTCATATCTGCAGGAGAAGCTGCTGGACGAGATGTACTGTTCTTCGGGATTCAGTTTGTTGTTGGTCGAGTTCGTCAAGGTGTAGTTTGGTGGAGTCATATGTGTTGTGTTTGCAAGATGAGGAGTGTTAGCGGGAATGAAGTTATGGGGTCAAAGAACTCAGTATTTTCAAAAACACCTTTTTGGAAAACATATCGGTGTCATGAGCGCTTGTGTGAAAGTTTCGAGGAACGAAAGTCTCCACATGCACATACAGAGCTCCGGAGCTGTGGTATGTGCAGTTGAGAAAGCAGAGCTGTTAGACCTTTTGCTGTCATGAAGCTGAACGATGTTTTCCTTCCTCAGAAAACTGCCTTCCTGTGGCACCAGCGAGTTGTTATTTCAAACTTCTCGCCGTTGACTGTACAATCTATGTCAATATTTAAAGAACCACTGCAAAATGCCAGGAATATACCCGTAACTTGAATTCAAATCCCGAAATAAGTTATAAGCTATACCCAGTATGTGCTCGCAACATCTGAGGATGCTTTATACTTTTGATTTTAAACGTGGACCAACGAATGACATTTGTACATTTCGCTTTCACTGTGATACTCGAAAGCAGCGAACTGGAAGACTGGAGTCAAAAGGTTGACAGGTTGTTATGCTCCGTCTGAGTCAAACATGCTACATTTTTCTTGAGCTCATACTAAAGACTACTTCACAGCATCTCTCTAATCCTCCAGTACAGACGCTAGGCACAGCAGTTGTGTGGTCTGATCGGCCCATGTAAATATGGCAGCAAGGCGCCATCTTGAAAGAAAATAAGTGGATGGCATTGCTGTCAAGGTACAGTTACATAAACGTATTTTTTGGTAACACTTTTCACTTTACGTGGTGCTAATGTAAACTTCATAAAGCATTAATCAAACCTTTACATGCATGTCATAAAGCTTTATAACATCTGGCATATGATTAAAAAGCTATGCGTGAAATTTCAATAAATGAATTACCTAACTTAGCAAATAAACATTATCAAAGACACATCATAAAGATATCCATAAGCTAACTAGTTTGTCTCACACAAAGATAGTCTGAGTATGAAAGCATGATTTAAAACCAACATCTAAATATCAGATAAATTCAAGTGTTATACAATTGTCAGAGTGTATCAGTGTACTTGCAGTAGTGAATAGTAGGTTCTATATTACTTATAATTCATTATGAGTTCTATTTGATGTTGTTGTTGTTCGATGTTTATAGCTTCAAAGCAGCTTATTAAGTGTTCTAAACAAAGTAGTGCTTTATTTTTTCAATATAGTGATTGGTGTTCAAAGTCATTGTTCATATTTCATACTCACACACACACACACACACACACACACACACACACACACACACACACACACACACACACACATACACACATATGTATACAATGTTTATTTAAGTTTTGTAGCGTTTATAAGCACATGCAGGGTGTTATAATGCTTTATGGCATGTATATAACGGCTTAATGAATGCTTGAACTAAAGCATCACTCAAAGTAAAGCATTACCCGTTTTTCTAATTACCTCCCATATTCTGAATGGAAAAAACAAAATAAGATTCTTGGAACGAACATAGTCTTCACAGGGCTGAGTAGACAGAGAAATAGTTATTGTGTGTGTGTGTGTGTGTGTGTGTGTGTGTGTGTGTGTGTGTGTGTGTGTGTGTGTGTGTGTGTGTGTGGTGTGACTGACAGTGTAATTTGTTTTCTGGGCCTGGTGCGACAGTGTCTCTGTTAGTTCCGGCCAGATCACCGGTGGTTCTTTGAGCGAGGCGGAATGTTAATGACCAATGGGAAAGGTGGGTGACGAGGTGCGTGCGGCGTCCAGCAACGCCGGTAAAAGTCCGACCTCACAA
>JAVQJS010084286.1:0-16175 GCA_036024795.1 Galaxias rostratus | reverse complement strand
CCCACACACCCCCGCCCCGGGCGCCCGCCCCGCCCGGGGCCCCGCCCGGGGGCGGGCCGCGGGCGGGGGGCGGGGGGCGGGGGGCGGCGCGCCGGGGGGGGGGGGGGGGGGGGGGGGGGATGCAGGAGCCGCGTGGAAGGTGCTAATTAAAACAGCCTCTCCCCGGCCATTAGCCACATCAATGAGCGGAGAGGGAAAGAAAGGGAGAGCAGAGAGGGAGGGCGCCCTCGTGGTCGAGGGCCAGGGGAAGACGGAGCCCTTTGGATTCCAGAGGAGACTCAATCGGGGGGAGGGTGGGATGAGACGCCCGGGAGGGCCCTGATATTTCCCGCTTAGAGAATCACACAGGGAGAGAAAAAGAGGACGTGGAAAATCCAAATGGAGATAAACATCAAGGCCCGGAAAAACGAACCGGACTAACTAACACATGTGGACAAGGTCGAGAAAAGACGGGCAGCGAGTCAGAAAGAGAGAGGCAGAGAAGTAGAGAAATAGAGACAGTCAGAAAGGAAGAGAGAGAGTGAGCGAGAGTGAGAGAATAGAAGTATAGAAGAGCTGAACTATAGAAATATAGGGCACAAGAAACAGTCAGAGAGTAAGAAGAGGGCAAAAGCACCAGTGAAAGACAGAGAAAGAGTAGCGAACGTTTGGCGGACGGGATGAGGGGAGAACGTGAGTATTTCTGTGTAGTCTCTCCATTTCTCCATCCCCTATGGCCCGGCGTAACCCGATTCCTGCACTCGTACGCAGGAGTCACCCTCGGACTCCGTTTCAACTGCTCGGGTGCTTGGTGGTAAGCCTCTCTGGAACGTTCCCTGGCGTGTACAGCCGCACGGCGGTGCCATGCACTATAAACCCCGCCTCTGAAACAAAGCTACATTTAGCCTAGAATATCACAGCCCAAAGCCAGCGATAACCTAGAATATAACAGCCCAAAGCCAGCGATAACCTAGAATATTACAGCCCAAAACCAGCGATAACCTAGAATATTACAGCCCAAAGCCAGCGATAACCTAGAATATTACAGCCCAAAACCAGCGATAACCTGGAATATCACAGATCAGAGACAGCGATAACCTAGAATATCACAGCCCAAAGCCAGCGATAACCTGGAATATCATAGCACAAAGCCAGCGATAACCTGGGATATCACAGCCGCTTCATCTGCCGACACACGAGCGCGCGCACACACACACACAGTAGACGTGGTCTATCAGATCAGGTGCTCTGTTACGGATGGCAGCTTCAAGCCTATGAGCTTCAAATCGGCAGACACACCATTTTCATTCCTCAGCGTAGAGGCCACACCCATCCCTTACATTAACCTAACATGGCCACTACTCCCATCAATCAGCTGGAAGCACAACCACTGCCAGGTTCCCCCAGCACAGTCTGGCCCGGCTTCAAAAACACACAGAAACGCGCATGCACGCTCACTCACTCGCTCGGGCGGGCGGGTGCCTGACCGGTGCAAAGTGTACCCTGCAGCATTATTCAACAGCAGCATCAATCAGTTGTAACGCAGGCTAGAAGGGAGAGGAGCGTTTGACGTCCGGCTCTCCGTCCGCCCGCCCGCCCGAGTGTGTGCGTTGGGGTCATGTGGTTGTTTACTCAATATCAGAACGTGACCGCGCTAGAGTCAGTTGCCTAGGGAACCAGGCCGCAGACGGCGACAGGGGGTCTTCCCGGGGCTTTCTGTTTCCGCGTGAGCTGGGAGAACATTCCCGGGAACATGCCGGCCTCCTGAAACAGACCAGTGCCTTTTTTCCACCCGGACAGAGTTCATCCTGAAGTCGCACAGCACAGAGAGCGAGAGCGAGAAAGAGAGGGAGAGAGAGAGAGAGAGAGAGAGAGAGAGAGAGAGAGAGAGAGAGAGACAACATTCACCGTTTGAATTATATAATCGCTATAAATATTAATGACGGATCTGGACCGTTTCCTGGACATTGATGAAGCCTAGTCCTAGACTGAATCTCATTATCAACAGAGATTGTCCACTGAAAATGTAGGGCTTTCCTTAATCTACATCCCGGAAAACCAGTCTTCCATTTAGGAATGATAACAGGCGCGTCTCGGTCAGCAGTCCTGTGACACAGGGCCGGCGGCACCACCAGAGCGCCGGGAGTGAGGGGGGGAACACACGGCAGTCTGGCGTGCGCGGGACCGTCACATGGCGTTCCCCTGGGAACGAGGGCATCATATGAGCTCACATTACACGCTGCAGAAGCATTCTGCTCAACCAAACACAGCAGCTTCGGAGGGAAGGAGTATGAATCATAACACTGCAGATATCATCATCCTCCTGCTCCTCCTCCTCCTCCTCCTCCTCGCAGGCATGAAGCATGGGTGGCTGCCGTCAGGAAAGGTTGACCGGCGGCTACTGTTGGCTTCCTTGAATAGACTGGCTGTTAATTCACCGGGCAAGAGCACCCACACACTCCTCGTTATGAGCATGAAAAGATCGAACGGGATTAAAACCAATATCAAAAGAACAAGGGTACGGCTTATGGAATATTCCCAAAAAGAACCACACAGATAAAGTGTGACTTTGAACATTATCAAAAACATTTAGGGAAATGTACCAGCAATGGAACGGAAGAGAATAGAATGAAACTCCCCATTTGGTCTTCTTCACTGTTCCAAGCCCCACGTGGAATGGCATTAAAGATGAACTGGGAGTCTTGACCAGCGGCGGGGTTCCAGCCGTGTGTGTGAGAGTGTGCTGCGGCGCCTCGGAGCCCGTCGCCGTTCACACGCCACGACGACGATGTGTCAGCGCACAGTGGTCGTCAGGGGACGGGGGGGGGGGGGCGAGCACAGGCCGGCTGGAGGAAGCCACGGACGTTATCGAACTGTATAAGAAACCCTATGGATCACAGGTTCTGGATCGGTGCCTTTACAAAGAGACGGCCGAATCGATGGTGGTGTTCGTCGGAGGCCTTCTACTGCCCCCTAGGGGAATAGGGAAGACACTGCGGGTGCCTGCTGAGTAGGGGAGCGAGCCCGGCTACGCACACTCCCCAGTGGACTTTCCACAGGCCAGAATGGGCCGGTGCATGGGGCTCTGTTGAAAACGTTTAAGAACAGACGAATAAAGAACACTTGCCCTAGAAAGAGAGGGAGAGATAAGAAGAGCGGAGGGGACATCGAGTCATCGCTGCATAGTTTAGAGCTCTTCACAGCGCCGTCCCTGTCTGCCACACACTCCGTCTCTGTCTTCACAGCCCACCGTTTCCCAGACCTCCCACCTTTTCTCTCTCAGGCATCTACAGTCGAGTGTATTAGACGTCTTTCCCTGTCTCTCTCCCCATCGCCTCGTCTCTCTCCTCGCAGTCTAATTGGTAAGAATGACCTTCATTACCTGGAAGAACACACCCACACACACTAGCTGGCATGTCTCCCACACACACACTTTCACATACCCACATATCAGAAGCCATATATAGCCATCATGCCTTGTCCACAAGTGAACACACACACACACACGTGCGCGCGCACACACACACACACACACACACACACACACACACACACACACACACACACACACACACACACACAAACACACAAACACACACGGTGGGAGCAGGCAAACACTGAAAGGGGTGCTATACAGGGTGATAATTGGGCCGGCGGTGGAGCAGGGGGCTACGGAGGATGGCAGGGCTAGGCGAGGCTCAACACGGGGTTAATACTTTATCACCTCCTACTTTCTCCATGCGTCCCGAGGCCATCGAGTCGTCCCAAATGGACCGACCAGCCGACAGCTTTAATTTAATGCTCCGTGGTCAAGCATATGTGCCTTGTCAGACATTTTGAGTGTTCTGCCAGAGGGTTTTGTGTGTGTGTGTGTGTGTGTGTGTGTGTCTCACCTGACAGTGAGGGTGAGGGTTGGAGCATCCCATCATGGCTCCTTTATTTTCAAAGATCTGAAACACAAATAACGGACATTATATGAATTATTCCGCACACACATACACACAATGACCTTGACCGGGCACGTTGGACAGGACTTCTCTAACGCAGGACTTTGTCGTGAAACACAGCTCCAACACGCTGGGAGGCGGGGGGGTAACATCCTGCTAAGAGGTGTAAGTGCTTCCTCTCACCGTCCCCATGGTACGATGTGAGGGTCTAAGACTCTAGCGTAAACACACATACCCCCCCCCCACACACACACACTCACACACACAGAGACAGGCTGAAGCACCCCTCTGGGTGTGACTTAGGTGGAGGAGACAGGATCTCGAGGAGACAGTGGACTTGATAAATATTGACCTGGGATAAGGGACGTGCCCAGGAGACCGACCGGAGGATATTGACTAAAGCCAGGTAATAACGCTATGAACACGCAGCTATGTGGTGACACAACTGAACACAGTTATGTAGTAACAGAGAACTGAGCACAGCTATATGGTAATAGAGAACTGAACACAGCTATGTAGGAACAGACAACTGAACACAGCTATGTAGCGATAGATAACTGAACACAGCTATGTAGTAACAGAGAACTGAACACAGCTATGTAGTGACAGAGAACTGAACACAGCTATGACGGAACAGAGAACTGAACCCAGCTATGAAGTGACAGAGAACTGAACACAGCTATGACGGAACAGAGAACTGAACACAGCTATGTAGGAACAGACAACTGAACACAGCTATGTAGGAACAGAGAACTGAATACAGCTATGTAGGAACAGACAACTGAATACAGCTATGTAGAAACAGACAACTGAACACTGCTATGCAGTAACAGATAACTGAACACAGCTATGTAGTAACAGATAACTGCACACAGTTATGCAGTAACAGAAAACTGAACTCAGCTATGTAGTAAAAGATAAGTGATCATAACTATGTATTAACATAGAACTGAGCATAGTTATGTAGTAACAGAGAACTTTTCGGAAAAAAGTCAGGTCAGAACATTACAGCCGTTTCAAAAACCGCGATTTGAATACAACCAGTTCAAATATAAAGAAATGAACAGCCAGGCCAAACAGGTTTTGAATAGAGCCCACTCTGCAGAGAGTGGTGGCGTATAAAGCCACGTATACATAAAGAGCTGTGAAATGAGCCATGTCAAAACACAGCACCGAAGGGGCCCATAAAGGCAGACCGTAAATACAGTTTGGTCTATAAAGTTTGACCTTGAATGGCTTACCTGCACCCAGGGGTGGGCGGAGCCTAGATCTTCAATGAGATCCGCCCACTTGTCAATCACCTTGACGATCTCCTCCCGTTTCATGAGGGGGAGGGTAACGTCCGACCAGGGATGGAAACACATGACCTTACTGGAAGGAAGCGTGGGGAGGGGTCAGGGAGAGAGTAAGAGAAAATGACAGAGAGAGTCAGAGAGACCGAGAGAGAGAGATAGAGAGAGAGAGAAGGACTCAGAGTCGGCTAAGGTGCTTTACTGCACTTCTCCAGCCCATTCATTTTACAAGACTCTCTGGGACATTACACAGCCTATCTGCCACCGTATCAATAAAAGATCTGGCCTTCCTAATACACTATTCAGCCTGGTTATGGAGGGTACATGACTATTTTAATAGATCGTGTGGAAAATGTTTAGTACCCAACATGAGAAGGCCAACTTCTCCGTCTGAGGGTTTATAAATTGAACATGACTTGGTACATGTCTGAATGTTATCTTTTCAGGGGGAGAAGGGTGGGACTTGGGTTAGTGAATTATACATGAACAGAAGACAAGGCTGTGCACTGAACTTCATGTCCATGCGCCTCCACAACACATAACCAGAAGAGCCTGAGAAGAGTGAACAAGGTCTGCCGATGACACAGAGGTCCATATGAAAAACCTTGTAACCTATGAGGACTGACTCTCTCTGCCCCCACTGGCTGCCATGGCACCTTCCAATCGGGGTGCATTGAAACCGCTTGCGTAAAGTTTTTAAATGACATTTGTCTATACACAGACTCTGGCAGCTTTGTGTTTGTGTTATTAGATCTTAGCACTGTATTTCTAACTGTTGACCATAAAATATTTTAATAAAGACTTGACACGTCTGTTGGATAGTTGGAAATGGCTTTAAACTGTTCAAACGACGCCCACATCTACATAGCTTTTTCACCAAATGATTACAGTACTGTAGAATCTCAGTGTCAGTGCATTGATTAAGATGAATCCACTGACGGGATGTGACAGAAAGAAAATACCAAAACTCAGAGGACTCATGTCCCAACAAACTCAGAGAAACACAATCATATGCTTCAGGAGTTCTCCATCTCTTTTCAAATAATTTTTCAATCTTTGTCATTTTAAATCTCTTCTTACATCGTTTTTATTTCTTCCCCTAGCCCTTGTATTATTATTATTTACTGCATTTATACAAGGTAGACTAACTGAGACTCCGAAGCTTTTGAACCTGTTCAAGGAACCGAATAAAAAATAGAACAAGGTAAGCTTCTGCCTTTCTAAAGCACATTGAAATGCCTGTAGTCATGAAATGTGCTGTAATAATACATTTGATTTGATTTGTAAAAATCTATAATTTTTTCGAGTATCTGAATAGGTATAATTGAATTGCATTACCCACCATTCCATCTCAAGAGATACTGAGGAGGCCTCAGTGAGGCTGGGAAAACAAGGGCTATGATTATTTAATCATGACATGAATTATTTGCCACAACCAGGAAATGCTATTATTGAAGTCAAATAAAGGCACCTAAAAGAAGAGGTGCCTACACCTACAAGCCAAACAGGGCCTATTTTTATTCTCATGTGTACATTGAGATATTTTGTCATTTGTCTGCCATGGCCATTTCTCACCTGTAAAATGTTTGCCATGTGTGTAAGGCTTCAAACCAACACAGGGAGCCATAAGCTATCTCCGCTACCTAGTAGTAAACAGGGCCCACATAACAGGCAAACACAAATACAAACCTTACAATTGGTTTTTCCCCTACCCCTAACGCGCTATCCTCACCACCCACCTCATTAACCTCTTCACCACATCCACTCACGCCTCCAAACCCCATGGCCACTGAGAAAGTAAGCTCACTGCATAAATTGCAGAGATTGGCATCGACAACATTTCCTTTAGTATTCACATCATCTTTCTTGCTGACGGTAGTTCCCACACACAAACGCAGATGACAATGAAAGCCAAACACTGACTCCCCCAACCGTGTCAAGCGCCAGGCAATTCCCTTTCTGTGCTGCATTGATGAGCACCGTGCAAAAATTGATTTTCACAATGCTCCGATATGGATTCCAGATACTGCCTACATAACTCAACTGACAAATAGGAAAGCTGTCGGGGGTATTGACTAACTCCCAACGATGCTTGTTGGCATCCGTTGAGTGTACCTGGCAGAGGTCATTATTAATCTTATAGCGCCATCTGCTGGTAGTGTCTGAGTGGAACATTGACATGGAGAACAGTGCCTGTTGATGCGAGTATCCTATAATACTATGACACGGATTAGCAGAAGGGCTTACCAAACACCTCTGGCAGGTTTGGACTGGAACAAAGGGTGCTGCTCAGACCCTGTGGGTGGGTGGGGGGGGCGGGGGTGGGGGGGATCAAGACAGCCAGGTTACAGTTAATGTGACAGAGCAAGCCATGCCACTCCTGTGATCGGTGAGTGTGCAATGCATATTACACACATACACGTATGCATAGATAAATACAGTCATGTATACCTGGACCTGGAGCGTCTGGCTGAAGAGCAGGGAAGTCATTGTCAAACACATACGTGCTATCATAATGTGGGTTAACCTGGAAATAAGGACACATATGAGAGAGAAAAGAAAGAATGCGGAAACAAAGAGAGAGGGAAGGAGCGAGAAGGGGAATAAAGCATGAGGGACAGTGAGTGCTCAGTTGAACATGAAAAACATTCAGAGGAACATGTCTTATTTAATCATAGGAGAAGGTCTACATCTGTTGGTGTACATCCGGAGTGTTCTTTTTCATGGCTTAACCCTCACCTGTCCATTAGCCCGAGTGGTCCCCGGGCAGAGTGGGTTGGAGGGGTCGTGTCTGGGCGTGTGATCCTCTGAGGCCTTCTCCAGCTGGCCAGCCCAGGGCCTCTTCATGCGATGGGCCGACACCAGGACCCAGGAGTCCCGTAAGGGGTTGTAGCGCAGGTGCTGGTGCTCTAAAGAAAAGGGGGAAAAGAGACAGGTATAAAGAAAGAAATGGGAGGAGGCAGGCAGCACAGGGATGCGATCACGTAGGCTAGGGAGGGACATGAACACACAAACAGGCACGCAGACAGAAAAAGCCTACTAAAGTTCAATGCAACTCGCGATTTAGTTCCTGCTGAGGAAATAAGCTGAACAAGCACATATTATCGAATGCTGGAAGGGCGAATGCGGGCATACAAGATCTAATTCTGATATGTGTACAGTCAAAATGTACGGAGCTCTTTAAAGGCCACCGAATAAAACGTTCTGTTTTTTTTTCGTAATGGTTTTTCCTTCTCTCAATAGAGAGTAGCTGCCCTGCAAAACTTTAGAATAAATGTGTTTCACTTAACTATAAACACTGTGTAAATAGTGCCACGCATTGGCAAAAAGATACCGGACCAATAGTGATACTACAAAACTATTGCGAGTGAAAACAATAAAATGTTTTTTTTTATTTTTGTATGTTTACCACTGCTTCCGCACAGATCAACGTAAATTGAAGCAAATATACTTAATATAAACTGTCACGAGTTGCATCTAGTAGAATTGGCACAAAGGTAGCACTACATTTGAAAATAGCAGTGGTTATGTGTCTGTCTCTGAATTAACGCCGAAGCCCTACCTTTAGGATCAAAACTGTGTTCATCTCTACTGCTCATTCTACTAGCAGTCAATAATGTGATTTTAAAAAGTCACTGTTATTGACGAGACTTCTTGCATTACCGTTACTGAGTTTAGTTGGTAGTTAAGTGTAAATCTGTCAAAACTCTCAACTCCACCTCCTGCTTCTTCTCTTCTGTCTGATGGCAGAGAGAAAGCGAGATTGGTTGCCATGTTGGATTGCAACTTTCAAAACATGAATGATGACATGGCACCGCATTCATTTAGCTTATTGCAAAGTGTAATATTGTTAAATTAAAATATCATAATTCGTAAAAAATTATTAATTTGATGATTATGATGAATGATATTTTTGTGGTCTGGTAGCAGGATTGAATTTAAGAATTTTGGCAACTCATGATCAGAGACTCAAACCGGCTCGTCATTGGCTATAATCTTGTGTCCCTCCCTCACCAGACCAGGAAGAAAAAACTCATTGGCAAAAACACGCCTCGTCTGTCCCTGTTTACTACTTCATAGTTCACATGTAGCTGAACTGGGGTTTGCTTCTTGTTTATACCTTTTATTTCTTAAAGATGTCATTGATATCTAAATTATTGAAATTGATCGTGTTCACTGGAGTGTTCGTGTTAACAGTGCTATGTATAAAGCATTGGATGGCCTCAAAGCAGTACGTTTTCAACAAGGAAGACGTTGCCAAACTGGCCAAGAGATATGCAGGTAGGTTAGGAAATATCAAATTGCTTCTGCTAATCTCCAAAGCAACAGATTGAATCGCTTTTATTTAGTTTCATGCAGGTACATATAGTTTATGCATGTTCCTAAGCATTTCACTAAAACGCCATCAAGAAATAGCCCACAGATTTTTCACTAAAGTAGCCCCATGCCCCATTTTAAAGAGACCATATGGCATTTCAGTTAAGCAATATTTGCAGTGTGGCAAGTCACTCGTAAAGATTGTAAAGTTGCAAAGACATCTTAATGGAGTCCTGTTGCCTAGTATTTTAACTCTCCGTTTCATCTCCCTACAGGTCAGGACCACGACCAGGCCTTTGCCAAGGTGGTGGTTGAACTGAGGAAGAGGTACCCTGGTCACATCTTGCCTGACGAGGACTTACAGTGGGTGTTTGTCAATGCCGGGGGATGGATGGGCTCCATGTGTCTGCTCCACGCATCTCTCACGGAATACGTGCTGCTGTTCGGCACCGCTGTGGACACAGGAGGACACTCGGGTAAAGACAAAAATGTCTCTGTGACAGACTGAGAAACGACTGTGTTTGTTAACTCAGTAGACAGACAAATTGGGACTGGTCTACCTTAGCCAATAATTCTCTGTATGTGCATTGTTGTATTCAGAATGTAATTTATCTAATCCTAAATTATGTTTTTGTTGTTTTGTCCAACTCTTTCAGGTCGGTACTGGGCTGAGATATCGGACACCATCATCTCTGGGACCTTCCGACAGTGGAAGGAGGGAACCACAAAGAGTGAAATGTACTACCCTGGTAAGAAACACTAAAATACAGGCATACATGTATGTATATGTGGTTATAGATGTCGACTGAAATACAGTGTGTGTGTGTGTGTGTGTGTGTGTGTGTGTGTGTGTGTGTGTGTGTGTGTGTGTGTGTGTGTGTGTTCGTTCATGTTCCAGGCGACACAATCGTGCATCCCGCTGGTGAGGCTACATCGGTACAGTGGAGCGCCGGCACGTGGATGGTGGAGTACGGGCGGGGATTCATCCCCTCCACGCTGGGCTTTGCCCTGGCTGACACCCTATTTAGCACCCAGGACCTCCTCACCATGGTCTACACCGTCCGCGTCTACGTCAAAGGCATGCTACTAGAGGCCAACACACTTCTGACCGAGGCAGGGTTCTTCTAAGCCTTGACCCCTGACCTGTAACCCTTTCAGGGTATTAGTCACTACCTATTTTGGGGTCATCGTGACAGAGCATTGAATCCAACAAGCAAAGAGACTGGTTTTGACTGAATTCAATATCTGATCGGTCCATTTGGAATACACACTATAGGGTAATGAGACACTGTAAGGTATTAAGGAATTTAATTAAATCAAATGGAAGTGATATACAGTATGGAAGATAGGCTTTTAGTTTTTTTTTCTTTTTCGAGGCGATGAAGCACACTGACAAAAGGCTGGAGGTATTCTTAGAAATATACATTTCTTAGACAATAACACAGTAGAGTAGTGCACAGTAAAAGCCCTCCAAGCAAGTGCATGTACCTTGGTCCTCCTTGCACCTTGGCTAAATTACGTCCATTATTCTCACTGTTAAGAATGATCTTGATTTCAAGTCCATGTTGACCTGCATCCGAGGGATGTTCCTCCACCACCATGGCAGTTAAGGAGGGAACGTAGAAGAGGCTTTCCATTTTTGCACTCGGCTTCCATGGAGTCATTGATCATGGACCGTTGTCTTCCATACATATCAATGATTTTTCTGAAAGCAACTATACAGAAAAATAATAATTGTCACACATGGCAAATGTACTGTAAACAGATGATGAATCAATGTACACTGTTGTTTAATGAAGAATCCTTCATGTTATCTGTGAACGATTGAACGTCACTAGAGACTACATACAAATAAATAGTTTTGATGGAGAATGTTCATTTTAAGATGCTTTTTTTTATCCAGGACCGGGACACGTTTTAGATAAAACTAATTGACAATAAATAAATGTCGACTCATAGATGGTATTATGTCATACAAATGCGGAATTTGAAATGCACGTTAATTCTTTTAAAAAAAGAGAAAATGGGCGGGGTTGGGACCTAATGTAATTCAATGTATACGAAAACGTGAAGTAAGTTAATTTTATTAACGAGTTCCCACAAAACTTGGGGACCAGCCAGGCGTTGTGCGCGCATCAGCATTGCAGTATCGTCACAATACTGCAGTGAACTCAGTACAGCAAAACAGGTTAGTTAGAAAATGCAATAGCAAGCTTGCTAAGAACGTCACTGTGCTTGCCGCTTTACCTCTCTTTTCACGATGGAGCTTTCTTATCAAGCAATTAAAACTGCAAACCAAGCAAGGGAGGCGGTTAGTAAACACTGATTTGTTTGTTTTACATAGCTAGCTTGCTTTTGATTCATTAGTTGAACGTTAGGCAAGGTAACGTTAAAGTTAGCTAAGGTATTGATGTGCTAGTAAAACAACCCAACTTTTATTTAATTAAATTCAGCTGAGCTGAGTGGTTTGTTAACTCTCTTGAGACATTTGCTTCTAATCAAAGTATTATTTATACATTTGAAAGTTGCCTAAATATGTTGGATAGCTGCCTGGTAGCTTGCATTAACTTTAGCTTATATGTCACGCACCATCACCACTGTGTGTTACTTTAGTGAGACAGCGTCGACTGGTTGCCAGGGTAATTTTTTAAATTCAATAAGTTGTCTTGTTTTTAGCACCCTCTTTTGGACACAAGTGGGCATCACATGTAAACGTCTGCGTTTCTTAGTGGTTTGACTATATTGTATATAAATAAGCTAATGTTACTGTTTTTACAAACAGGATGAGCTTAGAACAGAGAGCCGGAAGAAAAACCTACTCATTCTAATTTATCATCACCTCATGGACCAGGGGTGAGTGCATTCTGTCTTCTCTTTATTGTGAAAGCCATCACCTTGACTCTCCAAGAGGAATAGAGTGAGGAGAGCAGTCATCTACCCATTTAACAAGCGTTTGCTTGTGTGAATCACTCTAGCTTGCTTATCTTCTTGAATTGAACATATATACCTTTGTGAAATCAAAGTCTACAGACAATAACCACCATCTCTGTCTGTGTTTGGTGCATCTTTTGGTTTGTCTACAGTTACATGGACGCGGCGGTAGCCCTGGATCAGGAGGCCAACGTGGGCCTCAGGAGGTTCGAGGTGTGCGATAACGTGGACTTGGACACGGTCCTGATGGAGTATGAGAGCTACTACCACATCAAGTTCCAGAAGCAGCCAAAACTCACCCGAAAAGTAGCAGAGCCGAGTGAGTAGCAGAACCGTCCTCTGGGGCGGGCAGTAGTTCAGGATGTCCCGGGCCCTTGTCCATATAGCAGGCGTAAAATAATCACGGACTGTGGTAGCAGGACCGGAGCGTCATTCCCTGTCAGGGCTACCTAAGATTCTTGAAAAAGGCACTGTAATTATTGACTTTTAAAATATATTTATTATGTTAAAGATAGGGTTATTTGTTCATAGAAGATAAGTTGGTAGATGTCTAAATAGATAGATTTATGTAAATAAAACAATATAATAACGATAGTTACTAAAAATATTGCACGTTTACAAAATTGCAGTGCCCTATATAAGACAAGTAGTGCAGTTGAGGTAAGGACATTGGTTCAGTGTTTTATAAATGTAACAGCAAGTATTGTTCTGGTAGTCCTGAAAGTCACACAGGTCCCAAGGAGTCTGTGTCAGTGTTTGTTCAGTTCTCGTACAGCTCTTGGGTGGGATCGGTTCTTCAGTCGGTTTGTCCGTGATTTGATGGACCTGAAGCGTCTACCAGAGGGCAACAGGTCAAACTGATGATGTCCAACGTGGGATTGGTCTTTCAGTCTGTTGGCCGCTCTACTGAGGCAGAGAGAGCTCTAAGTCTCTCTAAGTCTGTGGAATGGTTATGGGAGACTTCAGGAAAGGTGGGATGATCATGCTCCTGCACTGTGACGGTGTGGCTGTTAGCGGCTGATGGAGGCGTCCTGTCTGTCTCCTCTGCCTTCACCTCACAGCGAGCAAAGAAACAGTTCAGTTCCTCAGCCAGCGAGGTGTCACCATCGACAGTCATGCGGTTGCTGGTCTTGTAGTTGGAGATGTGCTGGTTGCCCTGCCACACTCGCCGCGGGTCGTTGTTGTTGATGTGGTCTTCTATCTTCCTCTTGTAGTCCACTATAGTCTCCCTGATGCCTCTCTTCAGGTTGACTAGCAGCGCTGTATAGGGCGCTGTTGACGGACTTGAAAGTGGTGTCCTGGTCCTTGAGAGGACCTCCGTCCTCCTTTGTCATCCAGGGCTTCTGGTTGGGGTACACCCCCGGATGTGTTTGTCGATTGTGACAATGTCGAAGCAGTTCTCTATGTAGCAGAGCACAGACGATGTGTCCTCCTAAGTCTTGAGCCTCTAAAATATCCCAGTGAGTCTTTTCAAAGGCATCCTGCAGCCATGAGAACACTCCTTCTGGCCATACCTTAACAGTCTGTGGTGAGTTGAGCTTCTCCCCTGAGGGGGGTGTTAGCTGGTGTTTAGAGTATGGCTAGGTTGTCTGACTGGCCTTACTGTGGGAGTGGCGTTGACCTTAAACCCTTCTGTATGTTTGAACAAACCTTGTCTAGCTTATTTTTCTAGATATAGTCACCTGGCACCTCTGCATGTATCTCGTGTCTTTGTTTGTACAGTTGAAGGGAGACTCGTGAGAAGTGGCAGAGGTGGCAAAAAGAGGTGGGTGTGTTCCTTTTAAAACATAAGACAATGTCACTTTACTGCAAATTACAGCAGGAGATATTGTTACTTGTCGATGTTCAGAGTAAGTCTGAGCGTGAGAATGTCCGTCTTTTCCAGGCACTCCCACACGGGAGTCCAGCCCCTCCCGAAGATCAGCCCCTCCGGCAGGCCTCGTTCTGGGCCGAGGGCCGAGCGCGTCAGGAGCTCCATCCAACCCTCCGGTGTAATGAAGTGACCGATGGTTCTGATGACATAATGCCTTCCAGCTCATGGCCTGAGCCTTGTGACGCAGCGTGCCTCTCTGCCTGTGTGTGCCCACTAGGAGGGTGGGGGGTCCGCTCCTCTGGAGAACTCTGACTTCGGCCTCAACGTCTCGCCCCTCAGCCGCGTCGGAGCGTCGGGGGAGGGAGCGGGGACAAAGAAGGTGCCTCACCCAACGCAGCACACTGCCACGCTCAGAGTACAGATAGGGGCTCATGCAGAATGAAGCAAGTTTTGACGTTTTTGTGACATTTTATTTCAACCTGAATATCATGACATTTCATTTAGTTAGAATAGAGGTTTTTTTCAGTTAAGTTTGCCTCTTAAAGTTCAGTCGTGGCCTTCAGCAGTGATGTAATGACCTCTAACTCGAACACCAATCACCCTGTCTTGTTGTGGTTGTTGTTTGACCTTGACCTCTCAGGGTCAGCTGATCGACTACAAAAGCCTCATCCAAGACGCCATCAAAGGAGCGGGCAACGACCACGCAGCTCCGCACAGCCAGCCCGACACCATGGTAACCCACACATGACAACTGCACTTGGTCACAGAGGAAACCAGTTGAAACCCTGTCTCGACCTGTCCTTAACGTCCTGACCTGTCTTGCTGTGTCTTGGCCGATCGCAGGAGCGTCTCCTCAAGCCGCTGAGTTCCTTCTCTGGGATGAACGCCGAGATGAAGGAGCTGGCCGCCATCATTAGCAGGGTAAGAAGGGGAGGCCTTACTGCAGTGGGAGGTGAAGTGCAGCATGTGGGGAGGGGGGACAGTCAATGCTTTGAGGGTGAATAGGGGGGGCTTATGCTTAAACATTTCATCTGCTCTACTCAGGACTTACACTAGAGCAGCGGAGAGACATGTTCTCTAATCCCTGCATTGTGTGTGCGCTCCGTAGGACATCTATCTACACAACCCTAACGTTTGCTGGGAGGACATAATGGGCCTGGAGGACGCCAAGCGATTAGTCAAAGAAGCTGTTGTATACCCCATTAAGGTAGTGGCCAGCTGAGCTTTTCCATTGTGAATATTTCCCAGCTAAAGGGACGAGGGAATCACAGGCAGGATCATTTGTGGGTGACATTAAATCCATAGAGAACACCGGCTCTCATCTCTTTACACACACACACACACACACACACACACATAATCTCTCCTCTGAGAGGTTACGAGAACAACAACAAATATGTGTGTGTCGACATTATGACATACAAGAGATTGTCATTCCATTGATATTTCTATGATCGTTAATGCTACACACAGCAATGCCTCACCGACTGCACTGGGGACTTTACCTAAAGCCATTGACTTTGGGTGAAGGGTCTGAGTCTATTGTCTGCTCACACACTTAACGCCACGCTTTAAAACAGACTTATCTTTGTATCTGTCTTCAGTATCCTCAGCTGTTCACAGGCATCCTATCGCCATGGAAGGGTTTGCTGTTGTATGGCCCCCCAGGTAAAACCTACTCTGATTGCACAGTGTAGCTGTCAATCAACTGACACATTTACCGACTTATCTGCCAAGTTCTTCCTCGGTTGTGAACAAAATCTGTCTAATCTGTTGATCCTTTCGTCTCCCCTCATTGACTGACACACACACACACACACACACACACACACACACACACACACACACACACACACACACACACACACACACACACACACACACACACACACACAC
>JAVQJS010084276.1:0-10850 GCA_036024795.1 Galaxias rostratus | reverse complement strand
GAACTACATCATCTGCAAAAAGCAGTGATGCAATTCTCAGCCCACCAACCTGCAGCCCCCCTCCCCCGCGGCTACGCCTTGAAATCCTGTCCATGAATATCACAAACAGGATAGGTGATATTATTCTTACAAATGTAATCTTCTGCCTCGTCCCAGTTTACCATAAGAGGATGATGCAGCAGTGTTCCTGTATTCATATGCGTCTTTTCAATACTGGTCAAGGAGGACACGTTCCCCATCGGCCAGTATTGAAAAGACATGTAAGTATGTACATGTGCGTCTGAGGAACTCCACATTTTTGTCTTTCCTCCACAGGAAGATCTATTGCAGCAACCATGGAAGGGGCCTAGGAACTGGAACCTTGCACCCTTTTTTGAACATTTTCTACCTGTTTAAAGTAATCACACATCTTCTCAAAACTACTCGGCCCCAAAGTAATGTCTTCATTGATCTGATCCCTAGAAACATACAATTTGTAATGTCATTGTTGAGACCTCTCCTCCCCTTCTTCTGTTAAACAGGATCATCTAAGTCAGTTATTTTTGTTATTTTTTCAAAGTTCCTGGTGCTGAATGGCATTCATGCAAGATGCAAGAAAGCAGTTGAGTTTTTTCTTAACATCGTTTGTGAAAGGTAAGATTTGCGGCTTGTTGTCCACGGGCCGGGATAACCCCCCCCCCCCCCCTTTTTTTTCTCGTACAAGGCTGAGAGGTTACGAGCGTACTCAACCACTATGATATTATATCACTTGCAAAGGACACGTTCAGGCGGTCAGCTCTTTCAAGAGAGTGTAGAAGGTAGTAGTGCTTTGATGACACTGAGATTCACACCTCTCGCCATAACCATTCCATCCTAACGAGGGTCGAAGAACAAAACAAATAATCTATTCGAATGTAGGGAAACATGACATTGTGTCCAAGTAAAGCAAGAAAACAATGCAAGGAAAGAAACATTAATCATAACTTTGGTTGTGTGCCTTTACTCCTGAGAATGGAGCTTCAAATACTTAGCTAGAATACCTAAAAGTATTAGTGCATGCAATAAATTAATTCAATACCCTAAAACAATATTAAAATTGGATCTCTGAAAGAAGTTTAACCTAGTGTGATTTATTTGCTTTGACATTATGTGATTTCACCTAGATGCTGTTCTCTCAGGCTAAGCCAATGAAATGATATGAACTTCTGGTCCAATCAAATGACAAGAAACAAAAGATACTATCTACAGTATCTCTGCCAGAGTGACAAGTTTTAGGACCCTAGTTTAAGGACCCCAGTTATAGAACCCTAGTTGCCACAGGAACATGTCCTAAAAAAGCTAAAATACTTTTTCAATACCTTAGCCATTATTTGCCTACTTTCACAGTAAAAAAAGAAAACAAATTTTAAACTAAACTTTTTTTCAGAAGTTTTTCCACAAACCTTAAAGTTTACCCCCATTCACTACTAGCCCCATCCTCACCTAAGATAAACAACGGGAACAGAATCCATTACCCCCCCCCCCCCCCCTTTCCTTCTCTTTGTGCATCTGTTCACACCTATGCATCTGTTAATCCCAGACGACACATGTTCTCTCAGAGTGACTAACAGTCTGACAAACAGTGGATTCTTTCAAAGTCCTCTAACAATCATTAAGTGTTTACTACTTCTCTGTGCCTTTAATGATCCCGGTGCCTGTCTCTGCTCACCAGTGCTTCACCCTCCCTCTTACTGTGTCTGGCGCTCTGACCTCTCCTTATATACTCTTCTCAATAGTGAAAACTACTATTCCACTATGATGTGCTTACATATGAACCTTTCATATTGATTGCAAATACTTGTAGAGCCAAGGGTGTTTTGTAATGCTGTCTTGAGTTAGGATGTGTTAAATGGCCCGCTGCTGGAATAGACTTTGTGGTGGGGGAGCGAGAGAAGGAGACATTAGGAGAGAGATGAGGGAGGGAAAGAGAGAGAAGAAGAGATTGACAGGGAGGGATTAAGTTAAAGTGAGAGTGAAAGAGTGACATGGAGGGAGTGAAGGAGTGAGACAGGAGTAGAGAGACTGTGCAAAGATGGTTCTTGGTTAGTGTTTACCAACGGGACATTAAATTAATGTCTGTAATCCGGACACGCTGCTCAGCCCTGTGTGTATGTGTGCGCGCACGCGCGCGTGCATGTGTGTTTTGGACGGACTGCTGGAGCTGCTGGAACCATTTGGTTCCACATCCAACTGTGTGTGAAGATAAACTGGATCATTTACATACAGCACATGCTGTCATTAATGTGTTAACAATATGCCAGGTACGCCGTCCACAGCCATGGGGGGAGGCCCTTGCAACTGTGACAATCGCTGCATTTATTGGCTATTCCTTTTGTTTCTGCATCATTGGGAACAAATGTATTCTGAGAACTCGATGTAGCCAGAGATATCGAGTTTGTTGTCTCCGAATTGTATTGAAGAAAATGTCCCTTTGGTATACAAGTATATCAAAGATGATATACTGAATCAAACAGTAGCATCAAAATAGACCATTCTTACTCAAATTAAGCGTCTTGGGGTTTTCAGAAAGCCCTATAGAATGTGTTCATAATTTGTATTATATGTAATAAATTACATTTCTTGAATACAGCTGCTTTGCCATGACAGTAATGTTAGAGATTAATTTCTATATATTTCTTCTTCCTTCACTTACTGTGTGTGTGTCTGAGAGTGTCTGTCTGTACATGTGTAGGTGGGTGATGTGAAAGGCAACAGGTCACATCTAGAACCACATCCTACTTCAGCTGTCTGCTTCTAGCCCATACCCATTTCAGGTGGTCAGTTTCTGAGCTCAACCCACCTCGTCCTCTTTGGCTGTGATATATAGACGCTCTCGGACTATTAACGTCTGCTTTGCCTCCACCTCGCCCTCCGGATGGATGATTTTACTCTGGGGTGGAGGTGGGGCGGCACTGTTCCGGAACACCAGTCTAGCCTGGTCTGCCTCAACGGTGGAGGCTGCTGTCTCTCTGAAAAAAGAAATAGAACAAGTAGACCATAGTAGTAATAATTCATTGGATTTAGTTTTTATCTCTTTTGTCTGGACTCAAAGTGCTTTACAAATTGGTCCCCAATTAGGGATACACAACGAACAGACAGACAGCTATTATACATAACAATCAGTCTGTTTGATACCCCGGCAGCCAATTTACGCCAGACTTGCTCACAGAACGTATTGCAACAGACTTTTGTTCACGCAGATCAGACACACACAGACAGGCCAACAGTTCTATTGGCAGTGCTATTGTCAGGAAACTGATGGAGTGTCAGCCCCTGCTTTTCTGTGTGTGTAAATGAGACAAAGGTGGAGTTACATGGTAGTTTGAGGCACTAGCTAACTAGCCTGTTGGTTGTATTGTGATTGGTTGGTTGGACTTTGGGGAAAGTGACAACACGGTATGCCAATGAAGTCCGCTGCTGCATAGCTTTGCTTCTGTTTCTGTTTTGATCTAGACGGGCTTTGTATGTAGGTAGTCTGTTCGATTCTTCTGTCATCTCCATGTAATAACCACTATGAGTGTAGGTATAACCAAGAGGCATAGTGTCTTGATTTTACAATGTACAATCTAACAATCTAAGATTACTTCTAGAATATTTGAAGTTACAGAGGTTAGATATGTCAAGTCAAACAATATGATGTTACAGTGAAGACCGTGGCAAGGTCCATTCAGTTAAAAGCTAAGCAAGAAGGTCAAAGGTGAAACAACTTGTGGTTGGGATTTGTATTTATCTGACCAAAGGTGAATTGAAATATGAGCTCATGAGCTCAGTGTTGAGAGTGGTGAAACAGGAAATACAACAATGTGTTTTTTCAAAATGAAACATTCCTCTGAAAGTCCTAAAATGTACTTATTGAATATGACGTTACAAGTGGAAATGTGTTTCTTGCATAGGGTGGCTGGGCTCAGCCTTAGGGATGAGGTAAAAAGCTCAGCCATATCCTACTGAGTTTGCTGCCACCGCAACCCGGCCCCGGATAAGCGGTGGGCAATGGATGGATGGATGGAGGAATATCGAGCTGAGAAAAAGTTTTTTTGTTAAATCTTCTTTTTTCAGTTAAATATCATAAAATCATTGCTATTCCTTAAAGACATAATAGAAGGTTTGGTTAGTCAGCCAGTGAAATTGATACACCTGTAATCCATTGATGCGTCCAACCATCCATCGCTCAAACCCTCCATCAGTCCATTCATCCATTTATGAGTGGTTCAGTAAGCCGTCATTGGGCCATCCAGACACTGAGTCATTTAGTCAGTCATTCAGTGGGTCCATGGAGGTGTTTCTCTCTTGTGGTCGGTGTGTGACACATGCAGGGTTCCTGGTGTCTGAATAGGGTTTGATTTCCAACCACTTAGACCCTCCCTGACATTCACCCCCATCTGGCCCTACAGACATTTCCCCTCTTTCTGTCCTCTGATACCGAGAAAATATAGTCTCATTCAAATCCTACAGCCCCCCACCCCCACCCCAAAAAACATCATCATTCAATAGCTGAATTGTCCGCTGCCACAAGAGGATGTGATTAACAATCAGCCCTCGCTCCATTTCCTGAAGAGAATATTGTGTTGTGCTGCTCACACAAACCCGATGATTTTTATGTTTTATTTTTCATTAACGTGAGTCGTGATTTGGTCACCTCTATGACCTAAAGATTCTATTATAAATCCAATTCCTGTTTGAAAAGAAAAAAATGGTGAAAGATTTTGTTTCCAAAAAGTCTACTTGATCCTAATGACTTCACAGGGTAAGACTTAAAAAAATCTGGTATGGAAACACAAACACACATACACACTTAACACATACATATTCTCTGCTCATAAATCAGACATTTGACAAACATTGGTAAACGTTTAGCAGATTGTAAAGTTATTTTTTTGTTTCATTATAAACATTTTATGCATAAATCATAAAAAAACATTTAGCCAATAGTATGTGAATATAATAATGGGGACAATACTAATTGAATTAGCTCTCTTTAAAAATGTGAAGAGAATTGAAAATTGTGTTTACAGTAATGATTTCAAATCTCCCATGTTGCTACATTAGAATAATGTTCTGCCTATAGGGGATCCATGTAGAAGCACTATGCATCCTTAAGTCTGGCACCGTCCTAAATCTGGCCTTGAGGTTAACCTGCTGTAGGAGGGGAGGTAAGGGTTTTCATAACATATACAGTATATGTGTCAGGAGAGGGGGAGGGGGTAAGTCGAACCTGTGGGGAAGTTGAACCACCCCTTTTTTCCTGGGAACCCATAGACAAAATGTCTTGTGACCTCATCTTTTTGAAGAGTAATCTATTTTACTCAGCCTGTGATGGAGACAGGCCTATGGAACATGTGGTAACAATGGTTCAAGTTAAAGAGTAAAAAAAACAACAACAGTTTTTTAATGTTGAAAGTGAATACTTTACAGGTAGGTTTCAGATTTCATGATTCTTGCCTCTGGATAATTACCTGAAAGTTTGAAAAGATCTCACACGTGTCTTAGGATGTTACAATATGAAACTATACTGTTAGCATGACGCGTTAGTCCACCACCTTTCATCCTCACGCCCACCATAGTCTTAAGTCTTCCCTTGAGGTGAAACTGCTGTAGGAGGGTTAGGGAATGGCTTTGATACAGTGCATATCAGCTCTCCACTGTGATACTGACCGAGATGGAGGCCCGGGCTTTTCATCATAGATGGCCTCGCTAACATCATTTGGGTATCGATCACGATGACCACAGCCGCAATCCTCCTCGCTGTGCTGTGTGCAAAATGTCTCCACAGGGGATCCTTAGGCACCAACTGATGGGTTTATGGTGTGTAGCTCACTGACAACACTAAACCTAACAACCAATTCAAACACTTGGTATGCATATTAATATGAATACATTTGCTGGTTTTATTATGATACACACAGGTGGGCAGACAGACACATACATGTGGCCGTGTGTGTGTATGTGTGAGTGCTTCTGCCTAAAGATGTTTCTGCAACTACATTCATACAGTGACAGCATACTAATGCTCTAAGTCCAGTCTTTGCTAAATCTTACTTATCAGAAAATCTTGTTTTATTTAGAACAATCTTCAAAACAACACATGGCGGCATGTTTTTTCAATGGACCAGCCATATGCGTGATGAGACATGTACATCCTGAGGAGAGGGGAATAGGAGGGTTGCAGAGATAAGTATAGTTTAAATAACTATTGATAATGCATAGTTAATCAATATATACTTTCAGATATATACATGCAAGGCATGGCAAAAACAAGAAATGAACGCAAACACAATTACACACACACTGACACAGGACATCACCCCGCAAAGCTTTTGGAAGCCCCTCGCCGTGTCTCACCTCCATGTCACATAATCCTCCCGCCACCAACCTGTCGGTGGGGCTGGGAGGGGGGTGGAGGGACGCTCCCCAAATGTTCAGCGGAAGGTTCCGGCAGTTTGACACGCCGCCCACCATGTTCCCATCCATTTCACAGCGGCTCCAGTGATTACGGCGACACAACGGCGAGGCGGGACGCCGGGTCACGCTTGGCTCGGCCGGCTTTTCCCCGGACAAGGAGGAGAGGGGGGAAAAGGAGGACAGGTGGCGGAGGCAAAGGAAGAAAATGTAGCGGAGCAAACAGCGGGAGGAAAAAAAATAGGTTCACAAAGACAAAGCTCGTGTAGAAGAGTGTTTAAGGCACTACCTGTGATACAGATAATTGTCAGGGAATTCACCTTTGTTATAAACGAGTCTTCTCGGAAAGTCAGTCCTTGTCCTGGTTCTTGTTTATAAACAGTATAAGCATTGTGTGTGAGGGTGTGATGTAACAGGTACAGCACTAACTATTAACCACTGTCTGAGAGGGAACAGTCTCCAACAGGCTCTGGCCTAGGTTGCCATGACTCCCCTCTGCTGTTGCTAGACCTCCTGCCTCAGAGATCGACCTGCAGGTCACCTGTTAAACATCCCTCGTATGAATCATTCCCCCAAACAAGTGTGGAGAGAATGGACTTACAATTTGAAGCCCATATAACTGAAAGACAAAATAAGAAATGTCGTTCTCTGGCGGGTCTTTCCGACCCTGAATTTCTCCACCCAAGGTCCCCCCCCCTCCTAGACACACACACTCACACACTCACAGACACATACATTGACCATGTTTGGATCTCCAGGGCATTTTGCAGCACAGCCATAGTTGGCCCTAAGTTCCTCTCAGCCACTGGAATATTCATGTCCGTATGGCCAAGGCCATCCCAAACACTGAATGCGGCCATCGTCGTGGAAACCGCCTGTTTATACTGGGCTGGTAAATGATGAATCCTCCTGCTGCCACCTCGGGGGTGCCCCATTAGTCTGGGGAACAGCCTTCAAAAGAAATCGACTTGCTCTGAGAAACAAGAGGGTTGAGTCAGTCGATAACAGACAGAGAGCATGAGACAGAAAGAGAAAAAAAGCCCACCATTTTTGTTGCACGACTGTCTTAATGGACACAAGGTGGTGGCGTGATCCATAATTCAGCTGTTAGCTGGTGCTGACAACAGTTAGCTAACAAGCGTGCCGCGTTCCTCCTCTTGTCTTTGCATTCCAGCCCCCCACCGTGTTAAATAACTGCTGATAAAAAGAGGCAAATTCTGGGGCACTGCTTTATTTAGTGAGCACTCTTTAATGTGTAATGAGATTCGAACGAGTGGGTGACCTACTTTGCGGTAGATCATGGAGCAACATGCATGTGTGTGTGTGTGTGTGTGTGTGTGTGTGTGGAGGGTTCAAGCACACGCTCACAAACACATTTGCCTTGTCTTCAAAGAGATGAAATATAGAATCTGAAAAGTTACATTTGGTATTACTCCTCCGGAAATGTGGCAAGTGAAAAGGATTCCCTTAGTTACAATTTTCCAAAAGGGACCAGCGGTCTTGGCTGGGGAAGAGAACTATATTGACTTTCTGTACCAGGAGCTATTTTGTGTAAAAATAGAAATTGCAGCAGGATCAATAAAACACAAACACTGAGACCAGAGACTGGCACCATTTTGTTTCTCTTTAAACATGACTTACTAAAAAGTCTTTCTTTAAAGAAAGAATACTGTATAAGTGAATATAAGTCTACAAGTGGACTAGAGCATTCATGAGCTATGCGGCAAGATATACTTAGGAAAATGATCTTATGGAATATTAAACTCTTCAGTCAAATTCTTCCAATCATGACTTCCTAACATAGTCACCTCTCCTAACTAAACAAAGCCACAAAACGATGAGGTACCACATTTGTTTTTATTATTTTGTAAACATCTAAAATCCCCATTGAATCATCCCATAGCTTTACTTATCCAATCAAAAGTGCAGCAATAAAAAGTGTTTAACAGTATAAAACATTTGGCATCGTCTGTTGAAGTGGATCTCAGTAATCAAAATACAAAAGCGTGCCATTGAAAGAAAACCAACAAAGAAAATTCTCTTTAACATCATAAACATCTTCAATTCATTGTAGTGTGCACATCACCTTTATTACAAACCCTTTAATGTAGGTTTCTCAGAGCTCTTGTTGCTGGGGATGTGGGCCCATATGTGCATAGAGTGTAATCAGTAATCCAAACAGTCACATGTGGTTCAAACTGATGCTTACAAGCCAGCCCTTACTTGGAATGCTGAGCATTGACATTTATTCATTTTAAATCTCTGACTCTTTTTTCGAATGGCTCTACAGGGAATCAAATAGCTGATTCAAATCCGGAAGCCCTGATCTGTAATAGGGAAACAGAGTGAGTAAGACGTATGTATGTATGTGTCTGAGAATCTGTGTGTATAGGATCAAAAATATCAAGGAGTGGGCAAGGGCCACCGAATGTCCCAATGTAAAGGAGGTGCTAGAGCACCACAGACACAGGGTACTAAGACGTGTGTGTGTGTGTGTGTGTGTGTGTGTGTGTGTGTGTGTGTGCAGAGGGTCCACTGTAAAGAGTCCACATAAAGAGGGGGGTTAGGCTGTGGAGCAGTGTCCTCCTGGATGGGGCTGGCGAGCAAGTGGACCCCACAGAGACATCGCTCACACAGAGGAGCACAGGGGGACTAGGGGACGGACGGAGCCTCAATCCCCAGGACGTTAGGATGGGTTGTCCCTGTCCGTCTCCAATCCACCGTCGGGTCTCTGGGAGAGCAGGAAGGACTCCCAAATGGCCAGGCACTGCACGACAAACACATACACACACACACATATTCTCATGACCTGATCTCAGAGTCATTATTGTCGTCGACTTCCATTGAAGGGGGTGAGGGTACAAGTTTCAAGTCATCAGGACCACTCCCCTCCTCCTCCATATCTTCATCATTTTCCTCTGTCCTCCTCATCGACCCCCTTAACCATGGACATCCTCATCATCATTCACGCCACTCCCATTCTCAACATCTTCATCCCTTTCCTCTCTTGCTTTCCTCATTATCCCCCTGGACATCCTCATCATCCTCTCTTTAATCCTCACCCATTCTTTCTCCCTCTCATCATCATCATCATCACCCTTTCCACTATTTTGACCTTCAGCCCCATCACCACTTTCAAACCAATCAATATCGTCCTCCTCCCCAGACTCCATTGGCTGCCGTGTCAGCGCGTTGTCCCTGCTCTCTGTTATCTGGAGTTTTCTCCCAGCCGCTCCACTCTTTTCCTCCTGTCTTCCTTTTCATCCGTCACCTTCCCTTTCCTAGCCTTTCCTTCCCTTTCTTCCTCTGCTCCCAAGCCCACCAATCAGTGTGGCCACACTATCACATTGACAGTTGCGCAGAGAGAGAAAGGATGATAATAGTGATGTGTGTGTCCGTACATCTGTGCGTTTGTGTTTGTGTGTGTGTGTGTATGTGTGTGTGTGCGCAACAAGAAAACGTCCGTCTGTGTGTGTGTGTGTGTGTGTGTGTGTGTGTGTGTGTGTGTGTGTGTAGCTTTAGGGCTTTTGTGGGAATGTTTCAGACTGTCATACAGCACAACCCTCTAGACTTTCATTTGTATGACACAGGGACAGGAAATTCTATCGATACTGACATCTGGAGAAGAGAAAAAAAGTCCCATGATTCAATGGTATGTTAAAATCTACCTTGGTCTGGTCATTCATACCCCAATACATCTGCTGCTTTTTGGTAAGAAGATCTGGTCGGACTGGCTCAAATACCAGTGATATCCTTAAAAGGACGGCTGCTTTATAGTTGTACAACACATTCAAATATGATGTATCTATTTATAAGCATTTAAAAGGCTGAACTCCTTAAAGGTGTCTATTGGCAAGTTTTGAAAATAAATGATCCTCCCCTACCCACCCTTTCAGTCATCTAGTCCTAGAACTACACGACGATCACTAATCCAGCAAAAAAACAATGCATTTCTTCTGAGTGGCGAAAGGATATACACATCCCCGCCCTCACACTCACACACACGCACACACACACACACGCGCACACACACTCCTGTCCGTCAACACAGCACATCAATAAAAGCAGTCTTTTTTCCTGCAGAGTAATAGCTGCCCATTTAAAGTCGTAGGGCTGTAAATCAGGCGGCCAAGCCGGGTCTCAATTTAGCAGCCCATTTCACCGGGCAAGCACCGGCTGCTCCCTGCCCACCCGGTTCCATCTTCGTGTCACCAGCTCCAACTGTGATTAATGTCCTGATCCAAACCTTGACACCACCTGCAACACACACATGCACACTCAGACTCTCACACGCTCTCAGAGGCACACACACATGCAGTGCACACATCGTGCGCACGCACGCACGCACGCACGCGCACACACACACACACACACACACACACACACACACACACACACACACACACACACACACACACACACACACACACACACAC
>JAVQJS010084263.1:0-12892 GCA_036024795.1 Galaxias rostratus | reverse complement strand
TCCTGTTCAGAACTCCTCGTTAGATGAGGATCTGCAGGTACTCCTGTCTCCCCTTCATGCAGCACAGGGCTGAGTCTGTGTGTGGGTCTGTCTGTCAATCAACATCTCTGTTGTACTTCTCATATATACATAATATATAATAATATTTATATTATCTGTGTGTGTGTGTGTGTGTGTGTGTGTGTGTGTGTGTGTGTGTTGACATATCATTAGTGTGTAATCTGTTTAGGTGTGTGTGTGTCTAAGAACCTGTCCTGCCTGTGTTTGTGAGTGTGTGTGTGTGTGTGTGTGTGTGAGCGTGAGAGTGTGTGTGTGTGTGTGTGTGAGCGTGAGAGTGTGTGTGTGTCTACACTACACTAGATCTGCCTCTCCCTCTCTCTCCCTCCCTCCTTCCCTCCCTCCTTCTCTTTCTCTCTTTCTCTCTTTCGTCTCTCTATCCGCTGCCCTCTGTGGCGTCCCCCCCACTGGGGTCTGCTTCGGCCTGGTCAGGGTGGGGGGTCAGAGGGGAGGAGGAGAGGGGGGCCTGGGGGGCGGGGGGCTCGCCTCCTCCTCCTCGCTGGAGGTTCCTCAGGTTCATCCTCTGCGCCTCCCCCATGGAGGAGAGCCTCCTCTCCTGCTGCTCGTCCAGAGACCTCCACAGCTCCTGTCGCTCACGCACCCGCTTCTGCTCCCTGAGGGGGGGGAGGGAGGAGGAGAGGGGAGGAGGAGAGGGCGGGGAGAGGGGAGGGAGGAGGAGAGGGAGGAGGGGGGGAGGAGGGGGGGAAGAGGAGGGGGAGGGGGGAGGGAGGGGGAGAAGGAGGGAGGAAGCGGAGGAGGGGGGGGTAAGGGAAGATTGGATTTGTCATTTGTAATAAAAAAATCTAAATACATATTCGAACATGCACACACACACAGACAAACACACACAAACATAGAAACACACACACACACACACACACATACATAGAAACACATTAACACACACAGAGAAACACACACACACATACACACACATACACATACTTCTGTTTCTCCACTTTGTAGGAGGCGGTGAGGTCATCAAAGAGCTTGCTGTTCATCTCCATGAAGGTCTTCAACACGTTGTAGATCAGAGACACAATGGTCCTGCAGAGAGGAGGAGGAGGAGGAGGAAGAGGTTACGAAGGTCCTCACCACCATGGTCCTACGGAGCGGGGGAGGAGGACGGGTGGGGGTTGAAAGGTCAGGGGTCATGGCTAGGCTACTCACTGGTTCCAGTGCTCCTTAGAGACTCTGTAGAGAGTGGCAAAGACCAGAGGCAGGATGAGCTGGCAGTTCTCCTCAATCAGACTGAGGATGTACTCGTTGTTCCAGAAATACAAGGCCCGCTCCGCCACCTGGCAGAGGGAGGGAGGGAGAGAGGAAGGGAGGGAGGGAGGGAGGGAGGGAGGGAGGGAGAGAGGATGATGGCCGCCATGAGCACGGTCCGCTCGGGAGCAGGTGAGGCAGGGGAGGGAGAGAAAGAGGGAGAGGTAGAGGGCAACTGTGTTTTGAAAGGGACGAATATTTTATTCTTGAGTTTACTAGCATAATGGGTCAACAGAAATAGCATTAAAAAAAACAAACAACAGGTGGCAGGTCAACAAAGGAAAAAGAAACCCTGGATAGATTCATGCTTCCTGGCAGCGGTCCTGGCAGCGGTCCTGACAGCGGTCCTGGCAGCGGTCCTGACAGCGGTCCTGACAGCGGTCCTGGCAGCGGTCCTGGCTCCAAAGAGCTGGAGGTTCCAGGTGAAGCAGCCTGGCGGGAGCAAACTTTCCCTTTCAAAGTTAGAGTTTTTATGGTCTTGGGGAGTGGCAGACATTCATCCACCTCGTGTCCGACGGGCATTTCAGGGAAGCCGAACCAGAGCAAGCAGCAACGAGAACAGGAACGGATATTAATGCGTTATCGGTTACAATTCCCCAGATATAACTGGATTTCTGTGAAATGAGGTATTTTTTCCCCCCTTTTTTTTTGTGAGTCCAACTGAGAACGGCTTCGGTTTTGCAGTGGCAACCTGGCCCTGTGTGGGAGACATTCACCAACTCTTTGACATTTGGAGAAAACCCACACAAACACAGCGGTAAAACATGCAAACTCAGGTGTGACCTTTGTCACAGATCTTTCAACCTGCCAGGTTTCACAGAGTCTGCGTACGGGGGTACACAATGTTCTTTGCCTCGGGCTTTTAAACTGACAGGGCAGGGGAACCAGTATGCCAGATCTAAAGAAGTGGCGATGAAAGGATTTTTTTAAAACAATGGAACTGACTATATTTTCTCTGCATTCATTCAATTAAGAAACCGTTGTGTGGTTTAGTTGAATGTATCCCTCTTTCCTGCATACTTACAGCAAAATTGTCCTTTTTCTATTTCGGTCACTTTCATAGATTATAATTTTTTTCTTTCTATACATTAACCGGCTTTCAAACTGGCCTATGCAACTCTCGTAAAGTTTCAGTTGACAGACCAACTCCATGTCAAAAGGGTTCCGATTGAAACATTTTCGACTGTCATAACTTTAAGCCACCTTTGTCTTCTTCTTCCTCGCCTTACACTCTTTTCCTATCGTCTTCCTCTTCTCTAACTCTGCCCTTCTTTCTTTTCTGCGTCCTCCCCTCCCTCCCTCCTCCTCCTCCTGCTCCTCTACCCCTCCTCCAGGGGTGTGCTCCCTGGGGAACAGCATCTACGTGATGGGCGGCTACGACGGCACCAACCAGCTGAACACGGTGGAGCGCTACGACGTGGAGACGGACAGCTGGTGCTTCACGGCCTCCATGAGGCATCGGCGGAGCGCCCTGGGCGTCACCGCGCACCACGGACGCATCTACGTACTGGGTGGGTCTCCATAGCAACTGTGTGTACGCATTGGGTGGCTGTCCTTAGCAACTGTAAATATGTACTGGGTGGGTGTCCTTAGCAACTGTATGTACTTACTGGATGGGTGTCCTTAGCAACTGTATATACTTACTGGATGGGTGTCCTTAGCAACTGTATATACTTACTGGGTGGGTGTCCGTAGCAACTGTATATATGTACTGGATGGGTATCCTTAGCAACTGTATGTATTTACTGGGTGGGTGTCCTTAGCAACTGTATGTACTTACTGGTGGCTGTCATTAGCAACTGTATATATGTACTAGGTGACTGTCATTAGCAACTGTATATATGTACTAGGTGACTGTCCTTAGCAACTATATATACTTACTGGGTGGGTGTCCTTAGCAACTGTATGTACGCACTGGGTGACTGTCCTTAACAACTATATATACATACTCTTTGGCTGGGTGTTCTTAGAAACCGTATACACATACTGGGTGGGTGTCCTTAGCATCCGTATATACATTCTGGGTGGGTGTCCTTAACAACCGTATATACATACTGGATGGGTGTCCTTAGCAACCATATATACATACTGGATGGGTGTTCTTAGCGACTGTACTTGGTGGCTATTTGAAGGATGTTGGGAGTGGGTGTCCTATCTGTACATGTACTGGGTGGCTGGCTGAAACATCTTTGCGTCTAGGTTGGTGTGTGGCTACATTTCTGGTTTATTTTATTCTTATTTGACTAAATTGAGATTTAGTTTTATTGAAATTTTCATGAAGAAAACACACATTTGTGCATTCAATCATATAGTCTAAATACATAGTTTATGTTCTGGACTTTAAAAAAAATAAAATCCTTCCTCCTATTGTTTCCTTGACTGTCCCAGGGAGGTCAAATAGAGAAGTTGCAAACAACATACAGTTCATGTTTTATAGCAGGACACTGTTGGCCCATCTCAAAGAAAGCAGCATAATATCGAGGAGTTGGACCGGTATTTCTGGAGGGGCTGTCTACACTGTTGGCTTAGAGTCAGTATCTTAACTTCACAGGCCTCTAGTTGAGTCATGGTGACACTGGGGTTGAGTGTGCATGTTGTTTATGCATGGGGTAGGATCAGACAAGATCTTTCTTTGACACTTTAAATCCTACCCTGCTGTCTGAATGAGACGAGGGATCAAGTACAGAGGGAAATCTATGATATCTCACTATCACTAAAGTGAGATGTCCAAATTAATACAGGGATTTGGGTTCGGTTCAATTAAATACGGGTGCATTTGTAAAGAGGACAATGTCCTATTCTTGAGTGAACAATCACAGTTTGTTGACCCTGACATTCTTTTTCTGTCTTTGTTTGTTTGTTTGTTTGTTTGTTTTTTGAAGGCGGTTACGACGGTACCACGTTCCTGGACAGCGTGGAATGCTACGAGCCCGACACGGACACGTGGTCCGAGGTGACGCGGATGACGTCGGGTCGGAGCGGCGTGGGCGTGGCCGTCACCATGGAGCCCTGCCAAAAGGACCTGGCCGAGGGGGACCGGGGCGCAGCGCCACCGTGCTGCCAGCAGGGGGCCGGAGGCGGAGGAGGGGCCTCGGGCTCCCAGCACATCCAGAGGCAGTGCGGGGGATCCTTTGGCAAGGGCACCTGACCGCGGCGGGGCCGCCGAGTTTGGATGTGGTCGTCACAACACAGCCGTTGCTAAGCGCACCCCCCCACCGCCCCTCAGTCTCTCTCTCTCTCTCTCTCTCTCTCTCTCTCTCTCTCTCTCTCCCCCCCCCCCCCTCAGTCTTCCATTGATGACGAGACGTTGCCATGGAGAACACACCGCAGACCTGGAGCGCAAGCCGCGCTCCTCCACTGTCACTCGAGTGGGAATGTCGGGAGTCGACGAAACTTCAGCGCAGTTTCTATTTTTGAAGGTTTATTTTTGTTTTGTCGGTCAACTTAAAACGCGACCGTAAAATAATGACTGATCGGAAATCTTTGTTCTTTTTCATATGTGTATATATATATATATAATCAGTGTTACCTTTTTGACTTTTCCCTACTGGACCAATGGCTTTTTGGTTTGAGGAATAGTGAGTGGATGACTAAATGCTTGTGAGTGCTGAGGGTGTGAGGCTGCTCAAACTAGCTGGTCGAGTTTTGAAACCCTATTAACACATATCATGAATTCCGATAGTGTTTAGAGAGCCCAGGTGACACACGTCAGAAGGCAGAGTGAGAAAGAAGTATTTCAGCCAATCGTAACTGTAGATCACGTGAATCAAATGGAAGAACATTTTTAAGATGATTTAAATTTGTTATCAACAATTCATGCGACATGTTTTCAGTGAGGGTCGTGACCTTTCTCTTTACCAGCCTTCACTAGACACAGGGGAAGGCTTTGCTCTTTTTCTAAAAAAAACTAAAAAAAAATCCAGCCTGTGCAGAAAAACCAAATAAAACAGACATTGTTTTGAGTGCATATGGATAGAAAATCCAAGTAGAGTTCCTGTCACACATGAGAAACCTGGAAGGTCGCCAGTCACATTGTGAAGTGCCATTACTAACCTACCGATCGGCATAGCAACTACCCTTAGTATAGTCCCTTGAGGTGCTTGGAAAAGGCGGGAAATGGTTTAAGACAACGTTCGGGCACGTAAATGCACAACGTTTAAGTATGTCAATGGCCTGAATTCTACTGACAGAATTACAACCTTTAGTTTATTCCTATCCTCTGAGTGTTCTGGGTAACCTACAGACATTCGATATGTGGTCTGTGTTGATACTGCCATAGTGAAAGTGGGACGCTAGGCTAACATGTCTTAAGGACCCTGTGAAAATGGAAGAGGCAAACAAATGAGATGATTTTCAGAATCGTTGATGTGGAGCAGTTTACCGAAGGTAAACACTAAATTCAAAACATTACCGGATATTGATTGGTGTTGCAACATCAACTAGAGATGCTAAGGAAACTTTCATTCTTATTTGGCCTTTTTTGTGTCCGCGCTGTTTTCCCCCCATTTATTTATAATAGCGCTCTTATTTCGTGAATATTAGATTATGTGAAATTAAATTAAACACAGTATGTTTTTGTTATTTATTTGTCAGTAGGATGTATAATAATAATAATAAAACAAAACTGCTTTGCTCAGGGCGAAGCTTTATACCAATAAAGTCAATGAATTTTAACAAGTTTACTTCAGTTGCACAGTTTTTCAAATGTGAATCCATTTAAAACGTTAGCGAAAGGATGACCAAATTTGGATAACAAGTGTATAGGATTTTTTGAAGGGCCCTTGTACATGTGAAATTGTTTAACTGTAGAATGCCAATGATCCAAGGTCTGTACATATAATGTAAAGTGCTATAGAGAGGTGGTGGTGGGGGAGGGGATGACAAAATACACTTTTTCAGGATTGGGCATTATTTGAAAGAAAAGACCAAGCAAGATCTAGAAGAATGTAGAACACACTACAAATTGACAATGTATTTTTCCCTGCTGTTAGAATTTGAGTTGCACTTACATCCCCTCAAACCATAAAATGACCATGACTGGTATATTTCGTATTAGAAAATTGGAGGAAAAAAATATTCTTAAGGAAATGGATTTGTAACTGGTTTAAGATACAAAATTATTTTTAAATGATTTTTTGTACATTTGATTTTCCTAAGAAGTCTTGTACAGAATTCAACAGTTTCAAGTTTCTTATTTATTTTTTGTTTTCTTTAACTGACAACTTTTAATTGAATTATGATGTGTGCCTTGCTAAAAAGCATGCATCATACTTAGGAATGCCTGTGAATGCTAATTTTGAAAGTTTCAAAAATTGCCATAGTTTTAAAGGGATTTTCTTTTTTGCACCTTCGGGTAGGTTAGTTGACATTAGAATATTTAAGACCTGCTTTGTAAAATTGTTCAGCTTCCAAGTTTCCTGTAAAAACGCATTGTAAGATAAAAGTATGTTTATTGTACCATATGTGTCTTTGTTTTCATTTTTAAAAGGCAATATTTTTACCAAATTTAAAAAACAACATTATATTCCTAACTATATGGAATACTGTAAAAGTTTTCAAAACTTCTGTAGAGGCTGTAGTGTTATTTATAATAAATAATTATTATTGCAAAAAAAATTTATGGCAGTGTCACTACAAAAAATAAATTACCCGTTTCTTTTAGGTTTTACAAAAAAATGTAAAGCAATGTCCGCTAGATGGCGCTAGAGATCTTCGAGGGGGATTTGGAAACGCGTACGCTGTGAAAAAATATTTCAATTCAAACGTCTTTATTTTGTTTGTCTCGTCTGTATAGCTTCATGTAAAGTAGAAATGAACAAACACAGTATTTAGTAATCACTGTGAACACTATATTTATGAATGTGTGGTAAACAATATTTTAGATAATCTATGATAGCTGTTGACACTTCACAGTGGCTCTTTGAATCTAGCAGCTGGATGGCAAATTACTTAATAAACCATATCGCATTGGCAGACTTCCGTGTCACCAGGAGCGCCATGGCTACATCCATGACAGCGTTGTCTTTACATTATGAGAGGGTTGTCCGTCTATGTGACCAATTTATTCTCGCAATCGTGTTAAGGTTTTTTTTACGCGCGTGTTCAGCTTTTTTTTGGTGGGTAGCCGATTCATTGGTAGCAACTATACCTGAGAAGACGCTGAACTCTATGGAACAAATGTATGTCTGCGTGGGCCATTAGTATCCCCTTAGAATTCCTTGTCACCATGTCAAAAGTTGCTCAGAGAAGAGATGGGTACGAAATCCCCCGCCCCACTTTACATTCGGAAACACTAGCCTATCCCAGACGGGAATGGCACAACTCTTCGGGTTTAAGTTAGAGAGGATAGAGGTACACATGTGGATCGCTCTTAAATTCAGGTAGGTTTCTCAATTATGTTTTTTGTTTGATTTTTACTTGGCTTATCTCGAGAGTGAGCAATGTACAGACGTTTATTTGGAACATGTTCAATTTAAAAATGAGAAGCTGTATGGACAAAGTTACACCTCCACAGAAGGTGTAAGACTGACATGAAATTAAGCCATTGTTCATTATAATTTATATTAGTACTGGTGTATTGTTTGTAGTTATGAGTTCTTCGCTATAAGTTTTTTGGTCAACATTAACTTCAAACACACTTTGAGTTAAATTTGTTTGGAAGTTATGATAATATTTTTCCAAAATTGATTGCTAATTTTGAAACAAACTCATTTAGTTGTACTTTGAACTCTGCCTCACAATTTGTCAACCGGGAAATAAAAGTGACCCTCCTTCATCTTCACCTGCTGGAATACAATTGGTAGTTAATTAACCCTTCATGTTTAGCATGTACTACTGGGTAAACCTTTTTTTAAGTCAATTGATGCTGAAGGATATTTACTGATATATATAATATATAGCGAAATATGATGGTACTAAGCCTAATTTATCCTATTTAACCGTTCACCAAAACCGAAGTCCGTCTTTTGGATTCTTTCAGTAAAAGAGGGCTCCCTCTTTTTAGCCGTTGTTGTCAAACTTGTTTGTCCACTTGTGGACCCGGCCTTACAGTTCTGGTAGCCTGAGAGGCTATTCATTTCCTGTTGATGACCCACATTATCCTGTCTACACAAAGACCTTTTTCTCCAAACAATTTCTTTATATTCAGTAACATAACTTGAAACTTGAACTAAGTTGTACCCTGTATGTGTTTTGACCACATGGCTTGAGATGTAATGCTGTTAGTACAATCAGACAAAAAAAATGAATTGTTGTGACCAGATGCATTCACATTGTCGACAATCTCTCCTTACCTTATTATCTTCTCCAGAACTCTAAGAGGGTTTCAAGGAAAAGATACTGTTATACAAACAGTGCCCGCCCACTCATACTGTAATAATCCCATGTTTTGACCTTGACCTCTGTTATAAGAAGCCAGGATGATTCCAGTGAACGAGTTCCGGAATTTTGCCACAGAACAGAATCCCCAGTTCAGGGTTCTGAAGCCATGGTGGGACGTGTTCTCGGAATACCTTTGCATCACCATGCTCATGATTGGAGTGTTTGGTTGCACCCTGCAGGTGAACTTCATAACCATTTGCTATTTACAACTACTTACAGTGACACGGCAGCCATGGCCAATTTTTATACGTAACTTCAAAGCCTGTTTTAGTTCAGACATTATGTGGACTGACACATAGTTCAGAAACCCTTTGCCATATAGAGCAAACACTCATACTCACAACATACAAACAAGCGTTATGTGCAGTATATAATAATGGTCTTCTCTCCCGGCCCCTTCAATTATTTGTCCTTCTCTATCCATGTCCCTCCCTCTCTCTGTGTCATTGTCAGTGGATACCTGCCCCTCCCATATCCTTTTCTGTCCGCTGTCTCGTTCTCTTTTTACCAAGCTTTTCTTCTCTTTCTTTGCTTCTCTTTTCCAGTTTCCCTCTTCTCAAATAACAAACGTAATAAAAAACACAAGACAAGAACAACACCAATCAACGCTGACAAATCATACAAGAATACTATAGCGAACCTTTTTTCTCCCCCTATCACATCCACAGCTGACCCAGGAGAAGATCTCCTGCTTGCCGAGCCACTTCTCCAGCCCTACCCCGGAGGCCATCGACTGCAGCCACATCAGCCACTATGCGGAGAACGAGACGTGGGGGCGGCAGCAGCACACCCCTGCCGTCGTCAAGCCCCTCAACCCCGTCCTCCACGAGGTCTACGGACGCCGTAACAACCTGGACATCCACCAGTACGTGTTCGTCAACCATTACTGCTACGAGCGCGCCGTCCACTGGTACGGCAAGTACTTCCCGTACCTGGTGGTCATCCACACCATGATCTTCATGGTCACCAGCAGTTTCTGGTTCAAGTTCCCGGGCACGTCGTCCAAGATCGAGCTCTTCGTCACCATCCTGGGCAAGTGCTTCGACTCGCCGTGGACCACGCGGGCGCTGAGCGAGGTGTCCGAGGAGCGCGGCGAGGAGAAGCTGGTGACCCTGAGGAGGAGCACCATACTGAAGCGTTCCGTCTCCGAGGAGGAGGAAGTGGTGGGGCTGCTCAGGTCCTCCTCCGTCAAGTCGAACACGGAGAAAAAGAGTCCCGAGCCGCAGCCGACGATCTCCTTGCTGGACAACAAGGAAGGGGAGCAGGCCAAGGCTCTGTTTGAGAAGGTGAAGAAGTTCCGGACGCACGTGGAGGAGTCGGACATCCTCTATGTCATGTACGTGCTGCAAACCTCCCTGAAGGTCTTCCAGTTCCTGCTCATCACCGTGTATAGCGTCGCCCTGGTGTCCAACATCGAGATTGTAGTGAGGTGCTACGTTCCGCCGGAGCTCACAGGCTTTGACATCTATTGCTGTAACCACAACAAGGCCCACCTGTTCTCCAAGCTGGCCTACACGTACATCTGTTTTGTGGGGGTGTACGGAGTCCTTTGCATATACAGTCTGTACTGGCTCTTCCATAGGTCGCTGAAGTCGTTTTCCTTCGATCATGTGAGATTGGAGACGGGCATCAACGATATTCCCGACGTCAGAAACGACTTTGCCTTCCTGCTCTACCTCAGTGACCAGTATGATGGGCTCTACTCCAAACGCTTCGCCGTCTTCCTTTCGGAGGTCAGCGAGAGCCGCCTCCGACAGGTCAACCTCAACAACGAGTGGACGGCCAAGAAGCTCCGCCCCCGCCTGGCCAAAAACCACAGCGACCGCTTGGAGCTCCATCTGTCCATGTTGCCCGGGCTCCCGGACACAGTCTTCAAGCTGCCAGAGTTGGAGTCCCTCAAACTGGAGCAGATCCCCAACGTCATCATTTCCTCCGGCGTGGCTCAGCTCCCCGCCATCCAGGAGCTGGCACTGGTCCACTGCCCCGTCAAATTGCAACTGGCCGCCCACACCCACCTCAAGGAGCAACTCAAAGTGCTGCGTCTGACCTTCGAGAGCCTGGACCTGCTCCCCGCCTGGTCGTACACGCTGGAGAACCTGGAGGAGCTCCACCTGAGCGGCCCGCTGACCAACGACGTGTCCCGCAGCGCCACGCTGGAGTCGCTGCGCGAGCTCAAGGCCCTGCGCGTGCTCACCCTCCGCGGCGCCCTCGCCAAGATGCCGGCCAGCGTGGCCGACGTGGCCTCGCAGCTCCAGCGCCTGTGCGTCTACAACGAGGGCGGCAAGCTGCAGGCCTTCAGCAGCCTGAAGAAGCTCTCCAACCTGACATCGCTGGAGCTGGTGGCGTGCGGCCTGGAGCGCATCCCCAGTGCCGTCTTCAGCCTGTCCAACCTGCAGGAGCTGGACCTGCGCGACAACAAGCTGACCACGGTGGAGGAGATCCTCAGCTTGCAGCACTGCCGGCGCCTGACCACGCTGCGCCTCTGGCACAACGGCATCACCTACCTCCCCGAGCACATCAGCAAGCTGGTCGCCCTGGAGACGCTGGACGTCAGCTGGAACAAGCTGTGCAAGATGCCCTCCCGCCTCTTCCACTGCACCAAGTTGCGGCACCTCGACCTGTCCCACAACAGGCTGACCTCCCTGCCCCCCGAAGTGGGCATCCTCCAGGCACTGCAGAACTTCTCCGTCGCGTTCAACTCTTTGGAGACCCTGCCAGAGGAGCTGTTCTCCTGTAAGAGGCTAAAGACTTTGGCCCTGGGGAATAACGCTTTGCTCTCCCTGAGCCCCAGGGTGGCCTTCCTGCCCCAGCTGGTGCGCCTGGAGCTCAAGGGGAACCGACTCGATGATCTGCCCCCGGAAGTGGGGGACTGTCCCCTGCTGAAGCTCAGCGGCGTGGTGGTGGAGGAGAACCTGCTGGATCTGCTTCCTCCGGACGTCCGCGCTAGGATGAGCAAACGATGAGATGACTGGGCAGCGGACATGGTTTTGTAGTCACTCTTCTCCTGAGGACTTTCCGAGTCACCATACACCCTGATGTCTTCTGAGAACAAGTGGGAGTATTGTTGGATCATGCTGGAAGATGCTCTGGTGTATCGGGTGTGACGCAGAGTTCCCGTTCGTGTTGGAGTTACGGCTATTGACAGTCCAGACAGCCGTCACTAACAGGACGACTTTGTTTTGTGGATTAAAAGAACGGAAGTCTGCCGCATCCAAATGAAGACTCAAGTTATACTGTTACCATGGTAACTTCAAGCTACTTTGCTATGCAATTTTATTAAGGGCTTATTTAGTTTTAATTTTTTTAAGCAAACAACTAAACAATCTGCAGAAATGAGAGGTTTTTTATACCATTTCTTTCTATCTACTTGGTCCGTTTTGATTACAAGCATTTGTGTTGAAATGTGTAAAGTTGAAAAAAAATTATTTCGACAAAGATGTTTTAATCATTTCTCCTGAAAATGCCATTTTTAACGGCACGTTTACACTGAAGGACTGATGAGATGAGTTTCATTGTCAGTCAACCTGTAAAGCAGCGTAGAAACAAGAAAACATTTTTGTTAGATACTGTGCTTGGACATTATGGTTCAAATCTCTATTTGGTCCTGAGCTTTCTTTCCCACAGCCCATTTTTGTTTTTGATTTCCCGCCAGTTAAGAGAGCCTGAATATCACGCAGCAGGCAGGAAGCTACAGTTGGCTTTGACTACCTATCCCACCATCATGGTCAGTAGGTTACACCTGAATAAATGTGGGTTATCATACACAGAACAAAGACCTAGTATTTAGCTCCCTTTTGGAGGTGAGAGCAGTGCAGAAAGAAGAAGCTCTTCAGTTACAGACGAACCTGTTGACACACACGCCTTTCCAATGTAATCCACCTGGGGAAAGCATTCGACAAAGAATCATAGTGTAGATTCAGACTGAATTCAAAGAGGCGGTGGTGAGCTTGAACTGAAGTATTAAGCGCAATTAAACTGACAATATGATGATGTATGGTAATTTATTCATCTAAGCAAAACACAAAGCCACACACTGTCCAGTGTCTCTCTCTCGCTCTCGCTCTCTCTCTTTCTCTCTCCCTCCCTCTCCCAGAAACACACACACATACAAAAGTGTAAAAACATATATTTACACACAAACACAGATGAAATGCATATCTTTCTTGATGCATGAACACACACACTC
>JAVQJS010084229.1:0-10138 GCA_036024795.1 Galaxias rostratus | reverse complement strand
GGCTGGGGACGTGCGGACGTGTGTGTGTGTGTGTGTGTGTGTGTGTGTGTGTGTGTGTGTGTGTGTGTGTGTGTGTGTGTGTGTGTTTTGCGAAGGTTCTTCCTCATGTGCTACCTTTTTGTTAACCTGGCCTGTGCTGTGCAAACACTCCTCAGAACCCCCAACTGGAGGCCCCGATTCAAGTTCTACCACTGGTGAGCTCTGATTAGTTAGAAGCAGAGTGCATGGCTATCTGGAATTCTGATTGATTATACTTAAAGTTTAAAGTGTAGACATTGTAAATGTGTGGATCTGTGTGTCCGGCAGGAGCTTGTCCTTTCTGGGGATGAGTCTGTGTTTCTCCCTCATGTTCATATCCTCCTGGTATTACGCTCTGGTTGCCATAGTGATAGCCGGCTGTATTTACAAGTACATCGAGTACAGAGGGTAAGAAACAGGAAACGATGTCATCATGTCTGGCAGTTCATCCTGCTGAGAGGCAGAGTCATGTAGATGTGGGTGTGTGTGTGTGTGTTTGTGTGTGTGTTTGTGTGTGTGTGTGTGTGTGAGTGTGTGCAGTGATGGTGAAGGTGTTGGTGTGTGTGTGTGTTTAGTGATGATGAAGGTGTGTGTGTAATGATGATGTGTGTAGTGATAATGGTGTGTAGTGATGATGAAGGTTTTGCTGTGTGTGTGTGTGTGTAGTGATGATGAAAGCTCTTCTTGTCAGGGCGGAGAAAGAGTGGGGAGACGGGATCCGAGGCCTGTCACTCAATGCAGCACGCTACGCTCTGATTCGCCTGGAGGAGTCCCCTCCCCACACCAAGAACTGGAGGTTAGACTGGAGACTCTCTCTATCCACCCCCTCCCCACACCTTGCCCCCTCTCACCCTCTCTGAATCATCTTTGGATCCATACCCTCCCCCTTCTCTCTCTCCTTCTTTCACTCCTCTCTCCCCTACAGACCCCAACTGCTGGTTCTGTGTAAGCTGGACTCTGACCTGGAGGTGAAGCACCCCCGCCTGCTTTCTCTCACCACCCAGCTGAAGGCGGGGAAGGGCCTGACCATTGTGAGCTCCGTGCTGGAGGGCTCCTTCATGACCAGGGGTGCTCACGCTAAGACCGGGGAGCAGGTAACCCTGAAGGTTCACATACTTCAAGCAAAAATGAAATAGTTTGCTTTCGCCGAGGGTGGGCAAACAAAAATCTGCAAAGCAATGTCGCTTTGGTTGTTCGTTCACTCTGAACCAATGCAGCCTATTGTTTTTTAGCTCAGCGAACACGGCAAAATTGGTTATGTGCATGTGGTTAGTCCAAATATATGGTGGGTGATAGCCTGCGCTGATGTTAGCTTTGAATGGCTACGTTTGGTTTCCAGGAACAGTATTTACTGTTCGTTTTAGTCAGACTTAAAGTTTGGAATTTAATTTTAATTATTTTGAGTGCATCTTATTTAAAGAAGTTAATAAATGTGAACAGTTCAAACTTGTAACCACTTGAAATTTTTTGTTGCGATTCGTGACGTTTGGTTCCCCTTGCTGTATTGGGCTGTAAGATACCGCAAAATCAGATCACCAGCAAACAAGTATTCCATCACAGCCTCGGCAAACAGAACCAAGTGACCAGGAAAAGTTTATTTTTGCTTCAGGTATTCTGGACCCTCAACCCCTAAACCTTAGCCATTACCTCTAACCCTGACTCATAACCAGGGGTGCCCACGCTAAGCTTGAGAATTAGGTAACCCTAACCCTACTTCTTGCTCTTTCTCTCACTATTTCTGTACAGGGTTGCTGTAAACAGGGTGTGTGTGCGTGCGTGTGCGATGAAGATCAATACGCATTGAAAGTTTTATTAAAGATTTTCTAAATGTTAAAAAGTCCTATTTCTGTTCTCATCCATCCTCTCTCTTTCTCTTTGTCCTGCTTGTTGTCTGCAGAACCTGAAGGCAGTCATGTCTGCAGAGCGTACCAAGGCGTTCTGCCACGTGGTGGTGTCCTCCAACCTGAGAGATGGTTTCTCCCACCTCATCCAGTCTGCGGGGCTTGGGGGCATGAAGCACAACTCCTTGCTGATGGCCTGGCCAGCCGGCTGGAAGCAGGCTCACAACTCTTACCCCTGGAAGAACTTCATAGGTCAGATCCTATCCCTAACTTCTGGAAGAATTTCCTCGTTCAAGCACCACTGTGGATAAACCATGCCATAATACTACCATAGACACAGTCCCTAATCCAGACCATAATACTACCATAGACACAGTCCCTAATCCAGACCATAGTACTGCTATAGACACAGTCCATAATCCAGACTATAATACTTCCATAGAAACAGTCCCTAATCCCGCCCATAATACTGCTATATACACAGTCCCCAATCCCTACCATAATACTGCCATACACACTGTCCCTAATTCAGACCATAAATGGCGCTACCGGAGAGGATCCTATAGTCAGGCTGTAACAATGAGCCTGTTTCCATAGAGACGGTGAGGGAGACGGTGTGGTCGGATTAGGGTTAGATGAGCGTGTGTATGTTAAAGCCTGTCTCCATAGAGACGGTCAGGAAGACAGTGTGGTCGGATTAGGGTAAGATAAGTGTCTGTATGTTAAAGCCTGTCTCCATAGAGACGGTCAGGAAGACAGTGTGGTCGGATTAGGGTGAGATGAGTGTGTGTATATTAAAGCCTGTCTCCACAGAGACGGTGAGAGAGACCACCTCAGCCCACCAGGCCCTGCTGGTTGCTAAGAACATTGATCACTTCCCGGCTAACCATGAGCGGCTGAAGGAAGGTACCATTGATGTGTGGTGGATCGTCCATGATGGAGGACTGCTCATGCTGCTGCCATTCCTGCTCCGCCAGCACAAGGTGACTACGAACTACTCTGTGTGTATGTGTGCTTGTGTCTCTGTGCGCGTGTGTGTTCCTGATAGACCTGTCTATCTCTTTTTCTTCCTCAGTCTGTGTGTATGCATAGGAAGGGTAAGATGGCAACCCTTCACGTCTCTCTCTCTCTCTCTCTCTCTCTCTCTCTCTCTCTCTCTCTCTCTCTCTCAATTAAATAAAATGCAACAGTGATTGTTTTTGGTGTCTACGTGCAAACACTGAAAACGGCGTTTTCAAGAAAAAAATCCACCCTAGCCGGTTTTCAAAAATCGGTTCTCAGTGACAGAAGACGTGCGTGTGGACAAAAGGCCAAAACTTTACAAAAAAACTACAGTTTTCAAAAACACTCGGCTACGTTTGGACGGCGTCTCACACACACACACAAATAAAATACGATATGATTTGAAGAGACGCATGAAACTGGATAAAGAGCTGCGGCTTGAGAGCCACCATTGCGTCTTAAGGCCCGTCTTGCACCCTGCAATTATGTGTTTGAGATTAGCCATCCCGCCACAAAGGGGGCAAGCAAAATCATCACCGACCCATTGGCTGAGATTTGGCAGTACATTCATTGTGGGTCACCCTACCCATAAAGCTAATTCTTGTATGAAGCTAATTATTGTACCATGCTAATTCTTGTGGATTCTATTCCCTACAACACCTTCCAGGTAATTTCTCTCTGCTCTGTACTTTCCCAGTTCATCCGTTGCCCCTGTTTAGCTTGAGAGTAAGATTGAGCGCTCCTAACTCCTTCCTCTTGCTTTCATATCTGTTCTATCACTAATTTGTGTTGTTCCAAAGGGGTTGCGTTTGACCATCTCAGTTTGCTGGTACCAAATCCAAGTCCTAATCTGCCACAACCATGTCCTTGTCCTACTACTTCTGTATGTTTAAGACCTGCTTTTGTTTGCTGTCCTGCTTCTTTTGGATTCCATTTCAGTCCTGTTGTTAATGTGGGTGCCACTTTTCTTACTATACTATCTCAGGATATTGTATGGGTCATTTCTAATCTCGCTTTAGTGCGCTTAAAATTCCTCTGGAAACCCGGTAAACAGCAGCTTCAGAGCTCCTTTCCCATAAAAAGCCAGGCTACTACCCCCCAGCCATTTCCTAGCATAAATCTGACTTCATTCTAGCTTTTCAACTTCGGTGATGGGTACATCATACACTGTCAATGGCCATAAAAGCCGGGGTAGAAGTCCAAACTGTATGCACCAGTTTTATCGTACCTGGCAACCCTGACTTCTCAATGTTCTATAGGCCTCTGTTCAGTTCTATCCTCAATTCCTCCAACTTATATACTTCTGAATTTGCTTGGTTTTACTTCAATTCTAGCTCGTATAAGGTTATAATTGTGTTTGCTTAGCAGTTTTTTAGAACATGGGGCAGTTGGCGTCGATATTGTCATATCATCCATATATGCCGTAATGGGAGGGGCTTTGTTGAACAAGGACTAGTTTAAGGATTAATAAACTGAAAGGGGTCTTTGTAGAATTGACTCTTTGATGGTACTTTCTTCTTTCAGTCTCTTCGTAGGCTCTCGGCTCTCCTCAACATTGACAACCGCTTCTTTAAGCTGTCCCACAAGTATTTAATGCCTGCCTTGCTCTGATTCAGATGCCATTTTCCATAGCTTATTTAATAGCCTTTGCTTGTTTTACTAGCTTGTCAATCTCTTGTTGGCACCTTGATTTTCTTGGCTCCATCTGTTGTTTTTAAGTTTCTCCAGTAGGCCAAATCTCTCCTTTTTCTATAATCATATATATAACCCATTTTATCTAGCTTCCTGTCCGCAGTGTCCCTTAGCTGTTCAAGTGTCTTTTATAGATCTATGTTAATATTGTCAAAAAACATTATTTTCAGCGGCTGATAGCCACTTTTCTTTAGGTTTTTTGACACTGATCTTCTCCTGTGAATTTTGTTGTGCTTGATTGGGCTCTAACACCTCATCCCCTTGTTTTTCGGTGCTTTGTGTGCTGCCACTGTGCTGGAGTGATGATGGCCTGCGGACTTTAATTTGTGTCTAGCTGCTGGCCTTCATTTGACTTATTTGCTTTACTTCTTAAAAAGGATTTGGATTTAAAACTGCCATATCATTGGGGTTTTCAAGTAGACCCCCTCCATCCCAGATGTTTACCTAATTTGAGCCCACAACACCTCCAAAAGGCTTAATGGTGATCAATGACGTCTCAAAGCAACCCCCCTCTATATCTGCTTTCGGTGGGAGTTTTAAACTGGGATACAACATATCTTGGGATACGATATATATTTCCCTAGTTTCTATTCCTGCAGGCTTTTATTGTCAACTAGAATTGTCATCTTGAATTCGTCATAGATTTTGGTGATTTTGAGAAAAGAGCTTTGTCTGAGGTTTGTAGTGTTGAATTGCTGTGAGGAAGTGTAGTGCAGTGTAGTGTAGTACTTCCTGTGATGCACAACTTGAGCAAAACTTTTCTTCTCTGTGACGCCAAGTTTTTCTATGACAACCCATCTACATATCTAGATTTGCTCCCTAAATCTGTACATAGTCAATGTTTTTCTTAGTTTTATCTAGTACAGTGGTAAGGTCATTTGCTATTGTATAATTTCGATTTAAAACCAAAAAGCATTTGCAAAAAACAAGTTTGGTTTGTGTCATCTTTTTGAAATAAATGAGGTATTTTTGTTTTTGTTTTTTAGCAATTTGTTTTGGGTTTACTGTGTGGCAGTCCTGAGTCTCTGCGGGATCTGGTGAAGCAACTGAATGAGAGGATTCTTATCTCGTGGCATAAAAGGGTCTTGTGGTAGAAATTTTCATTGCTTTGGCAAAGGTGTTTTGTTTTTTCATCAAAAGTGGATATACTCCAAGTTTGGCTTTGCAGGCATTGTTTGGGGTTTTGCATTGAACTATTAGTCTGATTTTACAAAACAGTTTGCAGGGTTTTAATTTGGATTTTATCCCACTTTGCTAATTCATAATTTGTGGGCGGACCCCAGATTTCACAGTCATTTAACGCACTGGGTTCTAATACAGATTAAATCAGATTTTTATAGCAATGCCAATTTTTATATTTATATTGATGGCATAAAATGTGTCTAGTAGGGGGATGTCAGGTGTTGTAGACAAATTCAGTTCCCTTGCCAGGCTGTGTATGTTGATATTATTGAGGGTAGGACTGAGATTACATCCCTGTCTTGATCCCCTATCTTGTCCAGAGACGTTTGTGTACCTTTGTCAAATTTCTACTGCCCACTTCTTGTTGTTTTCCCACTTTCCCCACTCTCTGTCAGTTGATAAAAAAGGCCAACATTCCAGATTGAGTCAAAACTTTTTTGAAATCCACAAAGCAGGAGTAGACGTATCTTTTGCTTTGATTAAATTGTTGATCAGCAAAGTTTGGTAGGAAGCCAATTTGACATTTGCTCAGTAACTTTTCTCACTGAGAAAATGAAGATGTCTGTCATTGATGATACTGCAGAACATTGTACCCAGTCTGCTGCTGACATCTCCTTTTTTTGGCTTTTTGGATTTATGGTTTTGTAAGTTTTCTTGTAGTTCTTTCAATGTATTTGGAAAATCGATTGGGTTCTGGTAATGCTTAATTGTGGATTCAGGTAATTGGAGCTTATCGTGGATATGTTATGGTTCTGGGTAGTTGTCTACCACATTGAAGCTCGTAGAAGTGATTAAGCCATACATCCCAATTTTTAATTGACACTTCTTCACGTTGTTGTGTATATAATCTGTTCCAGTTTTCCCCCAAAAATTTTGATTCAATAGATTCTTCAGTTACATTGAGCGGTTTGGCGATACATTGCTCTTTCTTTATTCTTAATAAGTTTTTGTACTGCAAGTATTTCCCCATAATGATGACGTAGCATTGGGTTATCTGGGTCTCTGTGCTTGTTATTGGAAATGTTTCTCAGTGTTTTCCTAATGCCTTTGCATTCATCATCAAAACATTTGTTGTCATTAGTTGGCTTTTTTACTTTCTGTTTGAGGTTTTTATATTCAATAGGGAGGCAGACATCAAATATATTATTCTAGTAATACTGCTACTGTTAAATATACACCCTCACTATTACAGTTCAATGTTTTGTTTTCCAATAGAGATTGTATTTGTTGCTGATAGCTTTTTGAATTGTTGACTTGCCATAAAAATGCCTAATGCCATGCAAATTGCTTGAGTTGGGCACCCTTTGCTTAGCTGTTGCTCTGTCCATATAGATTGTGGCTTTGCAGTGGTCTGACAAAGGTGTGGGTGGGCTAACTGAATGCTCTGAGAGACTATGGATTGAGGTCTGTGATACAGTTATCCACAGTACTGCTACCTGGAGATACATTCTGTATGTATCTACCCTGTCTTCTCGTAACCCACCATTGACTATGTATGGATCCAGCGTGCAACATAGTTGTAAAAGTTGTAACCCGTTTCTGTTGGTGAGGGTGAGACTGTTACCTCCAGATAAATGCTTATCCCCTTGTTTGCTAAGGATATCAGGTTCTTATTCGGTTTCGGTCACCACAAAATATAACATTCCCGTTGCTTATCTCTTCTTCTAAAATAGATTGAAACTCCTTCTCTCCATCCATTTTCCGCTGCTTTATTGGGATCGGGTTGCGGTGGCCGCAGGATCAGCGGGGTATTCCAGCCGTCTCTATCCCCAGCAAAGCTTCCCAGATCTTCCTGGAGGATTCAAAGCATTCCCAGGCCAGACCACATATAAAATCTCGCCAGCGTGTTCTGGGTGTACCCTGGGGTTTCCTACCAGTAGGGCGTCCCCGGAAACCCCTAATCAGCCAAAATGTTCTAGGTAATAATGCTCTCAAATGCTGGCAGAGCATGTTGAGCATCTTTTGGATATTCCTCATCTCGCTGGATGTTAGGCTGGTGTGTGGGGGCTGTTGCTCTTCTCAACGTCTGTACATAGCTATGACAGCCAGGATGGCGCTCTGGCTGCTCTGTGGGGTAGGAGGTTGCTGGTTAAGCTTGGGAAGCTCTCGCTCTCTAACATACACACAACAGATTCTCTCTCTTGCTCTCTCTCTCTCGGTCCCTGTTTCTGTCAATAACAATAATTTATCTCACTGTGTATAGGTGTGGAGGAAGAGTAAGATGCGGATCTTCACGGTAGCCCATATGGATGACAACAGTATCCAGATGAAGAAGGACCTGCAGATGTTCCTCTACCAGCTGAGGCTGGATGCGGAGGTGGAAGTGGTAGAAATGGTGCGACAACGCCTTTTTTTTTTATCTGTCTTTTTCATTTTTTTTCCATTCGCGGAAAATGATTATTTAAAATATTTTGTGCAGTAACACATGATGACTTTATCACCATTAAATATGTGTGTGTGTATAGCATGAGAGTGACATCTCCGCCTTCACCTATGAGAAGACCCTGGTGATGGAGCAAAGATCTCAGATGCTGAAGCAGATGCAGCTATCACGCAATGAGCGGGAGAGAGAGGTAACGGAACGACCCCCTAATCATAACAGACCAACCACCTAACCCTAACAGGATGACCCCCCTAACAATTGCCCAACCCCCCTGACCTTAACCCTTAAGGGGTAATATGATGACTTAAGGGGTAGTATGACATCATATTCTATATGATATGACCTGGCTGATATCCCTTATAAGGTAGTGGGACTGACCTGCAGCACACAGCCTCTAAGGAACACACTGTCATGTAGTCTGGGATCAGATCAGATTGTCGTTGACCCTGTGTCCTTGATTTCCTGCTTGCGTTACGACTGGATGCACTGAAGATTCAGAGCATCACAGACGAATCGCGGGGCTCAATCAAGAGGAAGAGGGCGTCGCTGGCAGAGATCCCCAAGTTCACCCCCAACACACTGCAGGTTCCACGGGAGGTAGTCACGGCAACCAGTCAACCTATAGCAGCTCTCAAAGTCACCTTAGTCCTCCCTCTCATCTTCAGCTTCTCTTCATCTTCCCCCCCGCTTCATCTTTTGCACTTCTATCTATTCTCTCTGCTCTCCATCGTTCCCTGAGGATGTTAATAAAGACACTGCTCGTAGCACCTAGCTAGCTAGTCTGCACCAGCATGTCTTATAGTTGCCGTAGCGATGTGCCTGCCTACTTGCATCATCATCATGATCATCATCATCTCTGAAGCATCTCATTTTTAATCACCTAGTAGTATCACACTAACCTTGTTCTTCTATAGGCTCGGCTGATCCATAACAGTGATGTCACATGAACTCTGTCCTCCTAAATGCTCAGCTGATCCATGATAGTGACATCACTCCAGCACTGTCTTTCTATATGCTTAGCAGATCCATGACAGTTATGTAAAACTAACCCTGTCCTCCTATAGGCTCAACTGATCCATGCCAGTGATGTCACACCAACCCTGTCCTCCTATAGGCTCAGCTGATCAATGACAGTGATATTACTCTAACCCAGTCCCCCTACAGGCTCAGCTGATCTATGACAGTGATGTAATAACTAACCCAGTCCCCCACAGGCTCAGCTGATCAATGACAGTGATATTACACTAACCCTGTCCTCCCAAAGGCTCAGCTGATCCATGACAGTGATGTAACACTAACCATGTCCTTCTGTAGGCTCAGCTGATCCATGACAAAAACACTGCAGCTCATGCCTCGCTCAACGACAAGGTCACACCCCCGACCCCCGACCAGGTTCACATGACCTGGACCAAAGACAAGTTGATATCTGAACGGAACCGCAACCGGGAGGCCAGCGCTGGAGTCCGGGACCTGTTCAGCCTCAAGCCGTGAGCCCAATTATTACTTTATTAGTATTAGTGTACCCTGTCTCTCGCCCGAAGTCAGCTGGGATAGGCTCCAGCCCCCCGTGACCCTGCATAGGATAAGCGGTTCTGATAATGGATGGATGGATGGATAGTATTAGTGTGATTATTATTGTTATTGTGATTATAATTTTTGTTGATATAGTTATTATTATCATTACACATTACCAGGGGCCCGGAGAGCCAGCATAGACCTTAGCAGGTGCCTGAACCGCTAGATAGACCAATAATGTGTTACCCCTGTCTAACAACATCCAACACTGATAATGTGATACCCTTGTCTAAAGACATCAAACACTGATAAAGTGTTACCCTTGTCTAAAGACATCAAACACTGATAAAGTGTTACCCTTGTCTAAAGACATCCAACACTGATCATTTGTTACCCTTTTCTAAAGACATCCAACACTGATAATGTGTTACCCTTGTCTAAAGACATCCAACACTGATAATGTGTTACCCTTGTCTAAAGACATCCAACACTGATAATGTGTTAC
>JAVQJS010084221.1:0-21888 GCA_036024795.1 Galaxias rostratus | reverse complement strand
ACACACACACACTCTTCTCAGAGTGAATACTTGTTAGCATTCCAGTGAAAGACTGTTAATCTTGTTCTAGTTATTAGGGCCGAGGGAGGACACAGTGATGACACCATGGGGGCACCCTGAGGCTGAGTGATCGCCCAGCTCAGCAACCCGTCTGTCCTTCTCAGTGTCGACAGACTACTCAGTTAGAGCTGAGGAGATTTTTAAGGAGAAGTTATTTCTGTGATAATGGTTCCGATAAGTTCAGGCACGAAATACCGTTGAACATAAAAAGTCTACTTTTCTTGGAGGTAAATGTGTACCTAAAAAAAAAAGAAAAAGTAATTTGAATTGTTTTCTTAGGATTAATGGTGCCCTAACTGAAACTAGGTGTTAATTGTTGTGTTTTGCTCGGGTCTGATTAAGCAATTTGTCAACAAAATGAGCACCTAGCCGATTCAAGTAATTAGAGCCATGTAATTGAAATTTTGACAGGGAGCTCGAGCAGCGATGTACATTTGATTTCATAGTTATTTCTTTGAAATACATTTGCAAAAGTCTGAACTTGCGAACTTGTTTTGTCTCTGGTATTTATTGCGCAAGAACTTTTTTCCACAGCTTTTTAAGTAGGGCTCACTGACACAGAACAGCAATGGCTGTAAATGAATAAATATATATATATGTATATATATGAAAATGGAAGGCAACTATGTTTTTGTTTCTCATCGAACCGAATAACCAGTTACTGTAAATAACATAGAGGTGGCTCCTCACACACATCGTCTCTGGATTATACAGCCTTTCTTTGTGTTGCCATGGAAATTTCCATTGCCTGCCTGTGCACTGTTCAACTTGCCGTGGATGCAGTTCTTGGTCCAGGAACATGGAATAAGTAGGTAAAAAGTGTCAGGAATTCTTTCTGACCAACTTCCTGTGTCAAAGTAAAATACAGCTGCTTTACTTGCACCACGATGGACCTCTCCACTGCTTCCTCCAAGCCACCACCCCCCTTCTCTCTCTCTCTCTCTCTCTCTCTCTCTCTGACCTTAGCTTCCACTACATTCTTCATGCACAAGGGACCTAGAAATGTGGGATTAAGACGAGGAAATACTGTGTATCATCTATATATCACTTTCCTAACCATATTTCATGTACGTGAGCATGTTATTTGGAAAATTCTTGCTAATGTCAGCCAACATCAGAGAGTTTCTTCCAAGATTCCAACAACCTAATTAAGTAAGAATTTTATTTTATAGAGATAACTGTCCTGTTGAAAGAAGCAATACGCGAGGCATACAAAAGATAGAAACTTGTTAGTTAAGTAAATTATCAGCTGAGGCAGAACAGCGAGATTAGAGAACAAGGATGTGTCCTGTGGAAGTTGGTTGCCACTTCAGGAGTTAGGGATCTGCGGTAAAGAATTGCGCCAGACCATAAAAGCTGTCAGATATAGCAGAAAGACGTAGTCAGTGGCTGTGGTTGAAAAGAAAGGATCCTATATGAGCATAAAAGTAAATCATTTGTTGTCTAAAAACCATTCAAGCTGGTTTAATTCAATTTGAATTTCTAAGTCTGTTTTGTAAAGTGTCGTTTACAAGGCCTGCCGTAAGAGAGTAGGGAAATATCCTCTTCTATATTTCAGAGATATATTTGGGATGGAGGGTGCCTACTTAAAAAAAAAAAAACAATGACATATCTTCTCTCAACCCAGGTCCATTCTAAAATATTAGCTTTTGAAGTGCTTACCTTGGGGCATCTTGGAGGCATAATGGATGTTACAAGATCCTTTAATGTGTATATTGAAACTTAAATATTCTAGGATTACCATGAGCACGCCCTCTGCTCATCTCCCATGTGGCTGCCACCCGTGGCTGATGAAACACAAGCACGTTTTGTACTTCTTAATAGTGGCCTTTCGTCAGTACTCCCTAATGATGCTTTCTTTGGCAGCTCTAATATTCCACTGCGTGCAAACAGTCACCCAGTAATGGTGGGGAGCGCCAGAGAGCCGACTTAGCCTCCAATGAACAGTGCCTCATGGTACTTTTTAGTTTTTTTCCACTGGTATTTATTTACCAACTGGGGGATTGTCTGGCCAGACTCCAAGTTGTTGATTGGGAGAACCTGGCGAAGGTCCAATCTTAGGGGCATTGTAGCTAGGCCTGGTTCGGTTATGTTCTGCACCCACTCCTCAAGCAGTGCAAGTTGGTTTAGCGCCGTGTGCTTTTAGTTTGCTTGGGCTATGGATGTGTCAGCATGTTTATGTACTGTGGTATTTTTCTGCACACAGACCGCAGGAGGCGATTATGGTTTTATGAATACAATACATGACACACTTGGTGACTGATGTGGGGCTTTACATGGAGCTGGATTACATTACTGGGACCTTGTACATTTATTTCTCTTTTGGGCCCTAAAACTAGAAGTATATGTTTTATAGGGAGAGCATATGAAGCTATGTTTGTCAAATGTTATCTACAATCAGTTTAGTCAGTCAAAGGTCAGTGCCAATAGTTTGGCGTTATGCAATAAAGACACAGACTATTCACTTTGCCACTATGTAGCAGAGTTTTTTTTAGACTATATGAATGCGTGTTATGTGTTTGGATACGACCATTTGTGAGTTCGACTTTTGAGTCCATTTGAACAACCCTATTATGGTCTCTATAACTCTCCTCACAATTTTGCAACAGTTAAGATTGTAGCTGTTTACTCCAGACTAGCAATAGATATAGTGTCACTCAAGCAATATGGGATTTTGCTCTCTCTCTCACTGCCTCATATGATATGGTCTTCAGTCTGAAACACGCACACACTCAGATGTCAGATCCACCCTGCTTCTGACATGGAGCCTGGGGCTGGGTCTCTAAAATGCTGCTTGCTCACGTGAAGAAGTGGTGTTCTCAAAGCAACGTGTGGTCAAGATTAGCGGAGGGGCGTGAGGGGGGCTCTGACGGCTACAGGCAGTACCCAACAAGGGGCCCTCCTTACAGGCAGGGGGCTAGCGATGTGACCCCCTCTCTCTTCATAATCGGGAGTTCACGGCTGGGCCCTTTCGGGGCAGTCGGCCATGATGTTTTCACAGATGTTGAGGTCCAAGGCTGCAAAGCTGCACCACCCCTCACCCTCCCCTGGAGGTCCGGTCAAGCCGTGAGAGCCTGCTGCAGCCGCAGTTTCATCCCTCAAAATGGACGCTGCCACGGCCAGCTACGAGGCCAGATTGCACCAAGGCACCATTGGGTGATAAGAGAGTCGGGGGGCTTTAGTGATTTCGTGAGTTGAGCATATGAGTGCAGCTGTGGAATGTCTTAGAGCCTCTCCAAAGGAGGAAGATAGTGGTGGTGCTGATGGGCGAATGGGTCTGGAGCCACAGGAGGCTTGTTTACCGCGATACTCCCAACCCCTCATAACAGGATACAGTCGGGCCTATCTATGCCCACTCAGCCTGGGCTCTCAGAGGAAAATATTGCGCATAGGAAGCTGTCTTCTCTACTTGAAGGCGCACTATCTAACAGATAAAAGTGTAGGCACTGAAAAAAACTAGTTGGTAAGGTGAGTTAGGCTCAATTCGGGTGTTTGAGGGTGTGTTTGTCTCGGTACAGAAAAAATGTACAGTCGTTTATATCGTCGCATAAACATTGCTAGCTTGACGTTTGCACCATAATAAACACGTCTACATTTGTTAGGTTTTTGTACTTTGAATTTCAACTTGTGGATTTGAGTTCTTGCTTCCATACCATTCCTAAGACATAAACAAAGGACCAGACTGCTTGGTTGCTTTTCTTTGGAAAAGAATGTGTGGGTCCAATTTTCCTCGGTCTTTAGCTATTGGAGCTCTTGATTTCTTATGGCCTTCGAAATATGTAAAGTTGATCGTTTTCAGGACTAATTATTATTTTTTCCTCCCTTTGCAATATCATAATTTAAAAAGAGTTATGACCATCCTGGTATAGCACTTACAGTTTTAACATTTGTTTTATTAGATACAATTTTTGGTGAGGGTCAGAGCACAGTCAAGTCAGCAAAACACAGACAGTATTTTATTGTTGTGTGTTTAGAAGCTTCTGGTTCTCTCTGAGCTTTTAAACAAAGCAGAGAAAACAAATTATTGAACTACATGTTGTTTGCGGTTTTCAACGGTATGGTTCCCCGGATGGGTGCATCCGTATGTCATTTGAATAAATGGTGTTTTAACTGCCCGGAATTTAGTAGGTGGACTGCTTGTGAGGTATGACAAGGAGAGAGAGACTGGAGCCTTGCAGTGTTGTTTGAGTTTCATTGTGTATGGCTCAAACATGTTCAGTCTCATGTTCTCTTCTCAAATCTCATTTGACTTTGTCTTGTAATGACACTATTAATAAAAAAAACTACAACGTGTCCTTGCCTTGTTCAAGCAAAAAAAATAGCTAGAGTTACATTTCCAAAATGGGAAGGAACATTTTAAAAAAAAACATTCGTTTAAACATTTGGTTGTTTTATACTACCTGATATCCTTTCACAGTCCAGCAAGCAGCTACCTAGTCTCCATAATTATTTGTATTAAAATGTTTCCCATACAATAACATTTTATAATTTTCTCGATCTTAGACTATTGTACCTTCTAACTGTTATGTATTCTGTACTGACTTTTGACTGGGTTGCTGTTGCAGGGATCCAGGAGGGTAACGAGTGCACCAAGTGTAAAAATGACTGGGCCCTGAGAGCCGCCATCGCACTGCTCTACGTCCTGTGTGCCGTTCTCACCATTGCTGTGGCTGTCCTGGGATACAAAGGTAACTCCATCCCACAGTGTGACTTCAGACTCAGACAGCAATATTGAAAATAAGCCTTAAGTACGCAATCAAGCTGTTTTTATGGTAGTTGGTGGCACGCAAAATAATCATGAAAGAAGATTGAATATCACAACATTTAATTTCAGAAGACTTTCAGATCAACTACTCCAATTATTTGAATTCAGTTTATTTTCACCATTTCAACCCTCAAACCATTTTTGACAGAAATCTCCTGGGTCTTCTCTCGGTCCAGCTGAAATATTTCAGAAATAATCTTCTACTGAGAGGAAGAACATGTTTACTTGTTACTTGTTCATCATTGCACTTGTTACAACATAGTACTCTTCGTCTCAGCCTCAAGTTGTTTGACACAGAGCAGCCACATTGTGTTAAAACCGGACACAATCCCCAAATGTTATCTCCATAGCCAACACCTTGGAATGTATTCTGTGTATCCTCCAAGCCTAAACACTGCCAAAAAGGTCGCAATGAATTAAGCTAGCACTGGGGGGGGATTCAGCATCTTTGTGAATATTGCAATTGCAATACTATCCAACAATTGGTATGTCAAAAAAAGTCAGCGCTAAGTTCCAGACTTCTGTGGCATGTGGTGTCCTTGGTTTAGTGTTGAGCCCATGTGATTTGGATGGTTGGGACCTAATGTCTCCCAGATGACCATCTTTCGACCACCCTGCTTCGCCCCAGAGATTTTATGGCTTGGTAGCGATTTGTTGTCCGATGAACCACAGGTTGGTTCAGTTAAATGATTGCAAGTGTCTATTTCGCGTCCTTCAAATAAACTAAATGCAATACTATCACAATGTTTTTGTTGAAATTTCTACCAGCTAGGATACTTGTTGTAGGTACCTTCAGGTTTTGGCCATTTATTGCTGTTGTGGCTTTACTACTTGCTGTGTTTCTCCCATTATGGTTGATAAGTTAAGTTTTAATGAGACTAACTAACCAAGACAAAGTTGCCAGAGAAAAAAGTAATTAGCCTCTTGTGTTGTAATGTCCCTCCCACACTATGACTTTCATTAGTCAAGCATTAGGGTATGCACTTGTCTAATGCAGTTCAGTGAACACAGTGAACTCCCAATAAGCTCTACTCAAAATAGTATCCTTATACAACCCATAATACCTTATGGGAGTGATGGTCGTTGTGCGTGTGTGCAAGTATGTGTGTGTGTGTGTGTGTGTGTGTGTGTGTGTGTGTGTGTTAAAGAGAGAGAGAGCAGCAGAGAGTGATAGCCTGGATTGAATCCTAGCTGACCTTTCCTTTAGTCCCTCAGCTTGGTGACCGGAGTGCCTTTGAAGTGGACCGGGGTGTTTTTGTTTGTCCCAAGGCTCTGTTATTGTTTCGTGTTTGGTAATACAGAGCTACGTCTGGAATGATTACAATGAACATCCACTTTGTGGATGAACTGGTGTTTTTCCAGTGTGTTTTTTCCACAGTTTTCTTTACAGATAACCACATACTGATAGAAAAACAAGACATCAAGGAGAGGGTATTGAACCAAACTGCAGATGGTCTTAATATAAGTTTTAGTTTTTTTCCAAACGTTACATATTAAGACAGTGATAGTAAGATTAAAAAAACTCTTATTTAAGAATTGTGCTTCAACTTTTTTGTTCACACAAAAAGCACAAGGTGTATGATCTCAACCAATTCCTGCTCAGAGGGAACAATTATGCATCATAGGCATGCGGCCTTTAGCCAAGCACGACCAGCTTGTGGCATGCTGTTGTGCAATAGCTTACGGGAAGAAAGCTCAGCTCTCCTAATATTTTCAATTGTAGTTGCTATGACTTTCAGAAGAGTGGCACTAAACGTAGAGCAGCACCCTCTAGTGTCACACATGTGTGTGCAGTACATTATATCAGTTGATTATTTGTGTTTTAGTAAACCCCAAGCATAAGTGGGAAATGGAATATGATTCTAAAGTGTGAATGCACCATGCCTCTGTCTACCTACATCATCGGCCACCATACTTATCACACAAGAACACAAGATAAAACAAACCTAATTGCTCAACCTTTCTACAAAAACATTTCAGAGAAAAAACAATGTCCTGTGCTGTTGGATATTTTTAAATCAGTGGAGATTTGGGCCACCTGGCGCAGTATAACACAGCCCTCCCATGTATGTATGTGTTGTGTTTATTTATGACCAACACATATTATTACCTGTTAAAGTCGTTGCTTTGGTCCCTTGTACTTTACAGTGGTACAGAGGATGGATAACGTATCGGATGGCATGCAGAGCTACGGAGGCAAGATCAGTGCTGTGGAAACAGACCTGAAGAAACTTGGTGAGAAAACATTGCCTTAGGATGCCAACTTTGTCCTAAAATGTGTGTAGTTCCATGAAACGGAATGATATCATTCATATCGGCGTATTGAGTTGGTTTGCATTCAACGGTTTTGTTGTGCCTGTCTTCTTTCTCCAGACGACCAGACAGGAGAGAAGTCAGAGAACGCCACCACTTCCATCCAGTCCTTCAAGGCGGAGCTCCAGATATTACAGAGTCAGCTGAACGACATTGCCAAAAGGGCCAGCAGCAACCGTGCAGTGCTGGATGAGCTACAGTCAACAGGAGAAAACATGCAGAATGGCCACCTCTCCTTGCAGAGCGTGTTGGACGGAAACGCCGCTTCGCTCCGCAGCGTCAACCTGACGTTGTCCTCATACAGTTTGCTGATCGACAGCCTACAAGCTGACACGGTGCGCCTACAGACGGATCTCCAGGGCCGGGCCAAGGAGCAGAGCCAGGCCCAGGTCAGCATCAACGCTCTCAACCTGACCCAAGGTCAGCAGCGCAGCCTCCTCAGCGCCCTCCAGAGGAGTGTGGAGGATGCGGGCCAGGCCGTTCAGAAGCTGAAGAACGACTACCAGGGCCTGCAGCAAACGGCCAGGCAGACCAAGGCCGACGCTGACTGGCTCCGGGAAAAGGTCCAGAACCTCCAGGTTCTGGCTGCCAACAACTCAGTGCTGGCCCGCTCCAATGGGGAGGGTCTGGAGGACATGGTGGCCCAGGTGAGCTCGCTTGCCAGCCAGATTCAGAACGCCTCAACCCTTGCCGATGGACATGACCAGAGCTTGCGCCTGCTGATGGACCGCAAACGCGACCACGACAACGCCACCTCGAGCAAGTTTGACGAAATGGAGGCAAGGCTGGACCGTCACGAGGGCGACATGGACCGCATAACAGGAAATGTCAGCTTTGCCACCCAGCTGCTGGGCGTCATCAGCTCCGACCTGAACGGACTGAGGTCATGTGCGGAGATGGTGATGCAACATTCGGACCTGCTGGTGGCGCTGAACTCGAGCACGGCAGAAGCCAAGGCGGACAGCGTGGAGCTTCGAGCCCAGCAGGACGAGATGGCTGCCAGGCTGGACAAGGAGGTCAGCAGCCTTGCAGTGGTCATGGAGGAGATGAAGCTGGTGGACAGCAAACACTCACAGCTCATCACTGACTTCACTATCTTGAAGGGTAAGGACAGGGAAAGAATATGTGTTGGCCTCAAGAAAATTGCCATTTGTTGTAATGCTTATTGTAAGTAATATTAGGTGAAATGAAAAACCAGGTATATTATAATTATTAGCTGTAGTTGTACTTTTTGTAATTTTTTATCATGAATACAAGCCTACCTATCTTGACGATCCTGTTATGCTTCAGGTGCCCCAGGTCCTCGGGGTCCCAAAGGGGACAAAGGACCCCAGGGCCCAGTGGGCCAGCAGGGTCAGAAGGGCGAGAAAGGTGACAAGGGCGTGGCTGGACTGCAGGGCACCAAGGGAGAGAAGGGCGCAGCAGGACCAACAGGGCTACTAGGTCTCCAGGGGCCAGCGGGTGCTCGGGGTTCTCCTGGGCCTAAAGGATCCAGAGGGTCGGGAGGTCGACCTGGCACCCCTGGTGAAAAGGGAGAAACTGGCGCCGCTGGACTGCTTGGTCGAGATGGACAGCCGGGACCACAAGGAGCTCAAGGGTCCCAGGGGGCCAGCGGGCCAGCAGGCCCCCCGGGATTGGATGGACCTCGTGGGCCTGTTGGTCCCATCGGCCCCCCTGGTCCTCCGGGTTTACCAGGACTCCCTGCAGTGCCACCTCCGGTTAGAATCGAACCACAGGAGCCCGCTCAAGAACCCCCTCAGGATCCAGAAGGAACAGTATCAAAGCAGGTCCAGTCACCCCCTGTTGCTCCTACTGCAGTGAGTGAGGGTGAGTACTGCTCTGAAATAGCTAAGTCTAATCTACAGCACCGTTCAAAGGTTTGGACATCTTTTCTCGATCACTTGAATAGGAAAGTTTGTCCAAACTTTTGACTGGCACTGTTAGTTATCATGGATAGATTTTTGAGATGTTATTTTATATGTATTATTATTTAAATAGGGTTGACTAATTGAGTCAAAGGGCAGCAGTGCCTCGTTTAGTAGGCAAGTAATAAAAAAATATATGATATAAGACATCATAAAAATGCTTTAAAATACAGTAGACTATGTGGTCCTTCAAACAAAAAACACCACATCTGTCAGACCTCCAGGGGTCATGTTTTAATAGCGGTAGTCTATCATGTTTTTTCTGTGGTGGAATTTTTGTGTTTTAGAAGTGAAGATGCAACAAAAATTGCTTTTGAATATACATATAAATTTAAATGTAATATTTTTATATCGACTATTTCAGGCTGTCCACTACAGTGGAGGAGTTTCAGAGACAGTTGCTATTACTTCTCATCGGGTGCAGAAAGACGCAACTTCGATGAGACAATGGAGTTCTGTACTAACAACACATCTTCTATGATTGTTGTCAACGACAACGACGAACAGGTAGAGAGATATAGATTCTACTGTCACGTTGTGTAACAATTAATATGTCCAACTAATATGAAATCTATTATCACATTTTCGTTTTCGTCAGCAATGGGTGAAGAAGCAGATAGCAGGAAAGGGCTACTTCTGGATAGGCTTAACGGACCGGGAAGAGGAAAACATCTGGAAGTGGGTCGATGGAACCTTACCCATCTTCACGTAAGTCAGTCAGCAGTCAACCCTTACAAAACTATGTATCTTATTCCTTTTTCCAAAAGGTATTTTTGTTAATGTGTAAGTTGTAAATGTCTGTCCGCTGTTTTTGGGGTGTCAGGAAGTGGAAGCCAGGCCAGCCCGACAACTGGGCCCATGGCCATGAGGAAGGAGAGGACTGTGCCGGCATGATCCACGAGGCCAACTGGAACGACTTCTTCTGCACTGACCGCATCGGCTTTGTCTGTGAACGCCCCTCTGAGTGTCAGTATAATCTTTTTGCTGTTCACTCTGTTTAACTGTATACATTGCATTGCATTTCCTAACTCCAATTTGTTTATTAAAAAAAAATGTATTTTTTGAACCTATTTCTTAACAGAGTTACAAAGTGTTTTAACAGTAACACAGTAGTTGATATAATAGTATGATAATAATAGTTTAATCATGTGTAATTGGAAAAATATTTTTTTCAAATCTCTTTTTAATGTGTGTTAAGCTGTTGGTGTCTGGGCTTTGTTTACAGTTAAAGTTCCAGTTTTATAGCATCAAGAAGAAGGGAGAATATTTAATCATGAAGGACTTGGAGATTCCCGAGGTTACCCTGAAGAGGATTCTGAGTAAGCACTTCTCTGCCTGGACTGTCACTGAGACTGGAACTGGCATCTGAAACACTGTTTCAAAAGACACTTGCTTTAATGTGGTGGATCGACTGAATATTAAGAACCTGGCATTGTATTAGGTCCTTAGTATCTGTACTACGGGAAATGCAAGAACATACACATTATAGTAAAATGGTTTTGGTTCAACTTGTAAATACATTTCAAAATTCACAGTCCACAGGTTTTTTTACTATCTCTCTAATCTCAATTAGTTTTGTTTGTGTGGCACAGATAATTTTGGTAATCAGTGGAAATAGTTTGAGTGAATTTTGACCTTGTAACTATGTAAGCGATTGACTGTTCAGACAATGGGGATACAATTGAATATGTATTATGTCCCGAACAAGTGCCAAATTTGTCTTCAAACCAACTTTTTACTGAGAATTCATGCTCAAAATGAGCTGTGCTGCTTTTTTATTCAATGAATTAACATTAGAAGATAGTCTACTGCCTTTATGATGCATATATTAACCAATTACGATTGTATTTACTTGAGATTCGGTCATCATACATTGATTTGTTTAATCTTAAGTGAGATATGCTAGTTGTTTACAGTCGATTTTACTAAATGTATTCCGCATACATTTAATTACATTATTATCTGAATGATCAATATTGATATTCTCATTAATGTGATAATTTAATTTTTTTTTACTGATGGATATTACTGTGCCACTTGTTTCCACCAATAAATTGCCAATTGAAGAGCATAACTTTTTTCACAATAAAATTGTAAAACAAATAGTGTGTCTTAATTTTTTCAAAGGACACACTGTATTTGAGCAGTAAATGACAAAATATTTTTGACAATATATTGGAACACGTGAAGAACATTTAACTTGCATAATGTTGCTGACATCCTGCAGAAATATAGTATGTTAACACCCAGAAGGCGTACCACAACATTGTATTGTATATTGTATTGAATCTCTTACGATCAATCACGATTAACCTTATTGGTAAAAAGCACATGACAGTATGTGTATCATACTCTGAGGCACAATGCATAGACACAATTTAAACCTTCGACGTGGTATGTTGTAATAGCATTTTCCCTTTAATCGTCAAAGAGCCACTGATGGTGGAGTCATACACCATCACCTAATGGTGACATGATACTTTTAACAACAGTAACTACTTGTCAAGCCTAAACCTTCCCATACATTTCTACAGAGTCCTATGTAATGTGTCGAAATGCTTTGAATATTAATTCAGGTGATAGTTTACTAAAATGTAAAACATCACTGTATATTTGGTCAATATTGTGGTCTGAGCTGATGCTAATAGACCTCTACCTCAGTTACCCAGAATGCTCAGCTCATTGTCGTCTGACCAAGGAGTGACTGTGTAGATTCCCGTTAGCAAATGTAAGCAGTATTTGTTTGGACTTTTCTCATAGCTATTGTGTGCTAGCTATGCATTATTTTATGAAATAGTAGCTGACGGGAAGTAACGCTAGAAGAAGAAAAACAAAGGAGGGGGAACCTGTTGTTGTAAAGACATCAGCAATGCCTCTCTTCACAACCAATCCATTTGACCAAGATGTTGGTGAGTCCGGAGTGGTGACCACTTTAGCTACCGCTATCAGCAAGCGACCGTTGTTTTTGCATAATAGTATAATGCTAACGTCGAGATATCGTTCATTTTCAATTATGCTTATCAAGTTTTTGGTTAATTTGTCATGTGCCGTGTCCGATACATACATACATGTCATGTCAGGCGCGAATACTCCACATGTAAAGTATGGTCAATTTCAAGTAATTGCTACGTTACATTTCGCTAACCCTAGCTACCCACTTACGTTAAGTTCATCATCATGTATTATGTTCGATGATGGCTAATGTTACGCGTTATCTTAACGGATTAATGTGGTAAGTACAATTGCTTGCTGATAAACAAACACAAGCTAACTCCACTGACGAGCCTAAATGACATACTCTTATCAGCCTTTGATGTTTTGTTATGATGATAGTCGTATCAATGAAATTCCTAATGTTAGCATAATACTGTGTGTAAACGCCTTTACATCATCAAACTGTTCTTTGATCGTGTATGAGAAACCTTACAAGGAAACCACAAATCTCCCTTTCCTCTTTGAAATCTTGCACACAATTTACCTAGTGTGTCTTGTGTGGACTTTTGTTGCCACATCTAAGAAGGAATCTGTTTGGCCACAGAAGACATGGTTCTCTTTTATATCTTCTCCTATAGAGAAAGCAACCAGTGAGATGAACACAGCAGAGGACTGGGGCCTCATTCTGGATATCTGTGATAAGATAGGACAGTCCCGCACTGGGTGAGTTCAGCTGAAACGACACTAACCAAAGTCATTACTTGAAGTAAACCCTCCAGCAGCGTAACTCCAGACACCAGTGTGCATTTAATCAAGGTGCTTCCCTTGCTTAAGATAGACGAGGGTGCTGATTTATTTCACAAGAGTCAGTCTAGTTCCCCGGCTTCACTGTTGGGTTAACATTAACCTTCCCACCTGTTCCTGCCTCCATAAACCTTTGATCATTGTGTCTGTCTCAGGCCTAAGGAATGTCTACGGTCGATAATGAGGAGAGTCAACCATAAGGATCCACATGTGGCCATGCAGGCTCTTACCGTAAGAAAATGAATGTCCTTGTCCTCGTTGCCATACCTTACTTTAGAGGAGACCAATAGGGAGATGCCTCGTGGTCCTAATGCAATGCAGAATGAAGTTTTAAACTGCAATTCAATGTTTTTCTAATTGTATTCATGTTCTTCTAGGATTCACATGATCAAGCTTGAGCATGTGTAACTGTTATCCCATTTGATCCTTACAGCTACTTGGAGCGTGCGTTTCAAATTGTGGCAAAATATTCCATTTAGAAGTGTGCTCCAGAGAGTTTGCCAGTGAAGTCAGCAATGTCTTAAACAAGGTTTGTTGCCAGTTTTCTTGCCCTAATTTTGCAGTTTGAATAAAGTAGGTCAATCTGTGTCTTTAAAATACATCTGTGCTGCCAGAATTACATTGGTAGCCGGCCTTGTGTACATTGCGTACAGTGCATCTATCTCAAGAGTAGTTGGCTTTTTATCAGCATCCCCAGCCATGTTAATAGGTAGCAGGTGTTGCAGCTGCAGCATGTATCTTGCCCCAGTCCATGAGAGCATCATCATTTCCATGGTTCAAGGGTTGCTATGGCATCCCTGCATGCAGACTAAGCACAGTGCATCTCATATTATTCATTTTAGATTTAATAGGTTTTTAAGCACATTTTTGTATATATTAGCATTTGTATCTAATATTTTATAAGTAATGTATCTTTTCTTTTACTTCATAACGTAGATTTTTGTAGCCTTATAGTTTAGAACCTGTAAACGGTCATATTGCTACAGTCTAGTTGGTTGATTTGATCTGAATAGATGTTAGCTAACTAGCTTGCTGGCTATTGTTGTTATGTTGCACTGGACTCTGCATGCTGTGTGACCTTAGTGGTGCATTGTTTGAAGTGCTTCTGGTGGTGAGGGACACTCCCCATGTAAGAGACAAGCATCTACCTAAATTCTTGAGACAAACCATTCGCATCACCTCCAACAGAGGTGGGATAAGTGACCCAAAGCAATGCCATCCTCCTCCACTTCCTCCTGGCGGTTGTCTGCTGTCATTGCTTTGGAGCAGGCCTTAACTCAAATGGGACCTCCTCAAGCAATAACAATGTTTGACAAACAAAATGAATTGTGTGCTAAGCCTCTGTGGAGAACCTTTGTTTCCAAACTTTGTTTTTTTTATATCGGACTGACTTTAAATTGTGTACTAGATTGTACCACCTTTGCATTTGTAATTTGAAATGTTTACTTTTCACTATTTCACATTTTATCAAGTGTTTTGCAAACAGTGCACTACAGCAGTCTGTCATTACATGATTTATAATAATAGTTCCGGATGAACAAGCTTCTGCTTACAGGTCTGCAGGTCTGATGTGTGACTGTGTGTGTCTTTTTTATGTAACCTGGTGCCTATTGTCCTGTGCCCCTGCTCCGCCAGGGCCACCCCAAAGTGTGTGAGAAGCTGAAGGCCCTGATGGTGGAGTGGGCCGAGGACTTCCGCAACGACCCCCAGCTCAGCCTCATCTCCGCCATGATCAAGAACCTGAGGGAGCAGGGGGTCACCTTCCCCGCTGTGGGTTCCCAGGTGGGTGGTGCAGATTCACCTTTTGGATCTTTTAGCTGATCCTGTTCCTGCATTGGGTTAAGTTACAGTGCGTTATATTTTGTGGGTGTTGGATTCCTTTGGGTCTTGTCTTAATAGACTGGGCCAAGCCCCTTAGGGCCTGTCTTCACAATGGCCTGTTATTTATGTAGTGTTACTGCTTGTTGACAGGCTGCAGAGCAGGCTAAAGCAAGTCCTGCTCTAGTGGCTAAAGATCCCTCCACGTCAACCAACAAAAAGGAAGAAGAAGACCTCGCCAAAGGTACATTCAACATAACACACTTGATAATCAGACATCAAAACACACCGCACAATGTATTCAAAGTATTATCACGTTCAAAATCAAACCAATGTTTTTGATTCTATGTCCCAACCCTTGGCTCTCTCTCTCCTCTCGGTGTGTCGCACGGCCCCTCCTGTCAGCCATCGAGCTGTCGCTGAAGGAGCAGAGGCCCCAGACGTCGCTGTCCGGCCTCTACCCCAGCGCCTCCGGCTTGCTCGCCTCACACAAGCCCGAGGGACGCAAGGTCCGGGCCATCTACGACTTTGAGGCGGCCGAGGACAACGAGCTCACCTTCAAATCGGGGGAGATCATCACCATCATGGACGACAGGTGACGTGAGCGTTTGGGTGCCCAAGGCCTCCGTAGGGACGTCGGTGCGGCTGCTGTTAGACCTGTGTTTGAAAAAAAAATCTTATAGATGTAAAGAAGCCAGTGAAGCTTTTTATCTGCTGCTTAATGGGCTGTTCCAGACAATGGGGAGTGGGTGCTGAGTGCCCCACTGATTGATGTTGGTGTTGGTTGTAGTGACCCCAACTGGTGGAAGGGGGAGACGTACCAGGGAGTGGGGCTGTTCCCCTCCAACTTCGTAACCGCCGACCTCACCGCCGAGCCTGAGATGAGTACGACACATACACACACACACACACACACGCACAAACACACATTCTCTTTTGTAAAAACGTGTCCCATTTACCGGCCCTTGTGTGTCAACAGTGAAGACAGAGAAAAAGTCGGTCCAGTTCAGTGAGGAGGTCCAAGTTGAGACCATAGAGCCCGAACCGGAGCCCGCCTACATCGACGAGGTAAGACCAGCGTGTCTCTGACAGATAGAGGGGTTTTGTTAGGGAAGCTCTTGCCCTGTGCGCCCTTCACTAACCCCTGTGTCTGCCTGCCTGCCCCCTTGCCAACCGGCCGCTCAGGAGAAGATGGACCAGCTGCTGCAGATGATCCAGAGTGCCGACCCCACGGACAACCAGTCGGACGCCTGTGAGCTGCTGCAGCTGGAAGGTCAGCCAAGGGGAAGGAGCCCCGTGGGGTCGGTGCCGGGGTGGGTTAAAACGCTGGGTCAGTGCATTCCTGTGGGATCTCATGAAGGCCTGTATGCGTTTCTCAGGTGCCTGCAACCAGATGTGTCCCCTCATAGATCAGAAGCTGGAGGACATTGACAGGTGAGGAGCTCACTGGGCTTCAGATGGACCGTCTCATTGGGCTTGTAGAAACTGTGCCCAACTTTAAGGCCCATTTCTCATACTACTAACCTAACCTGGACACCTGTCTTTACAGGCAGCACTCGGAGCTGTCGGAGCTCAACGTCAAGGTGATGGAGGCGCTGTCCTTGTATGCCAAGCTGATGAACGAGGACCCGGTCTACGCCATGTACGCCAAGCTGCAGACGCAGCAGTACTACATGCAGCAGCAGCAGCAGCAGCAGCAGCCACCTGCCAACGCAGGCCAACCGGTAGGAGGAGCACTGCAGCCGCCCCGTCCTCACGTAGCCTGTTCTGCTACGTGATGATCACTGACCTCTTCTCATCATTTGTTCTCTTGAAATTACTGCTAAGAAAGTGTGTTTGTGTTTGTCGGTGTCCTAAGGCGTACCCAGGTCAGCCTGCCGGGGGTTCCTATACGCTGAGCGCCGGGGGGATGCAGCCTGGCTACAACGTTCCTATGGAGCAGCTCCCACCCGGCACCCCCATGGCGGGACAGCCTGCACCCAGGTACTTACACTCCCACATTACAGTGCCCTCGTAAAAACATAGCCTAGTTTCTATTACTCTGTGTGTGTGTGTGTGTGTGTGTGTGTGCGTGCGTGCGTGCGTGCGCGTATGTGTGTACAGCACAACTATGACAGTACAACTGTGACAAACGTCTCGCCTCAAGTAATTTGGATTTGTTTGTTCTCTGGGATTGACACGCACATCCTCTTCTTGTATTCCCAGTGACATGCACATGTACATGGGCCAGCCCCCAGTGTACAGTGGGGCCCCTGGCTCCATGGCCCCGGCAGACGGCCAGTCCTACCAGAACCCTGGCATGGCCCACGGTCCCCCAGGCATGAGCTATGGAGCCCCCTCTGGACAGAGCCTCCCACCCCCTCCAGACATGCAGCAAGTCCCCTACCAAGAGAAAGCCCTGCTATAGGATCTGCCAATGTGAACCCCAGGCCTTCGCACACACAGACACACACATGCACACACACAACACCAAAATTAGCTCTCTATAGACTACACTAGGAACTCACACTCCAGTCCACTCAAAGCTGTACCGAATACATGAACAGGACAACTTAAATCGTCTACACAAATACACACACACCCTCTCAAAGCAATTTGCACTCACTTTCACTGACCAACACTAATACCCCAACAAAGAGAGAGAAGGATCTAGAGGTATGCCTCAGCATGCCTTCCACCTGGAGAGCTCCCCAGAAAGTCATAAATACAGAGTTGTCTACCCTCACGGTCCTCTCTGGTTTTCTTATTAGTGAGGTAAAACAAGAAGAATAGAGAAATAAAGACTGGACTCTACAATGGCGGAAAGGTATCATTTGGCTCGCTACATTCTGACGCGTTGTCATTGACAAAGTACAGAAGACTGAGGATACTTTCAGCAGGTAAAGGTTGAAGAAAAAAAAAAGGTATAAAAAATGTAAGCATGCACATGACCTTGTATGTACTGTACTAGCTGTGCTAGTGAGGCTGCCTCGTCAGCATCTTGTGGTCAGCCCGGGGTTTCCTCTGCTCAGACGGAACAACGGTAGAAGCAACAGGCACCACATCCCCAGGGAATCCGGGGTCGTCCTTTCCGTTAATTGTCCGGGGAGATTCCGAAGCCAGAGGCTCTGGCTGCTAGATTTCACCAATCAAGTGACAGTATTAGTAGATGATTGTGTGTGTCGTGTTGCTTCACCCCCCTCTGGTTTTTCTGCTTGCCGTGTCGGACTGTGGCGACTACCATTAAAACGGCTAGCTGGGCTAAGACACCCCCCCCCTGCAGGACCTGCACTAATGGACTGTCTGGCTACAAAGGGGTATGCCCTTCTGAATCTCCTGGTGTTCCTTCAATATCTCTTTAGTTGGTGTTAAAGGATTATACTTTGGGGTTTTTTGTAGTGCATTTTAATTTATATTTGACTATTGTTATGCTACTTTAAATGCACAAGTCGTACATTACCTAAAGTAATGAGACGAAGAGAAGGAAGTGGACTGTTCTGCCTAATTTTGTTGTGTATTTAAATTGCTCATGATGCGCAAGAACTTCTCTCAATTTGTGTTTGGCACGTGGTGTATCCAGGAGCTGCTTATTCTTGTACTGTAGAAAAAGGTTCACATTGTTATGCGGGAATTGATGTCTCCCCCATGCGTTTCAAACTCGTCTTCTTAACCTGTCGGGCAGGCACTCAAACCTTGAACGTTTTAGTATTTATCACTTTAAGTAAGCAATTATGAAGTAGGATGCGGATTTAAATTAAATTTCAACTGAAGGTCAAGTTCCTGTTTGTTTGCCTGTAGTTTCCTGACATTTTAAGTCCTCCTAGAAATGACCTTTTACCACTTTCCCTCCTAGACGTTGGGGTTGTGTTGTCAAAAGTCATCAGGTCAAAGCGGCACAGCCGAGACTAGACATCCTGGCGCTGCCTTCAACGTTACCTTCAATTTCAGTATTATCTCTCCCTTGGATCAAAAGGGGACAGTGGATGCTATCGGTTAGTGTAGCAGTGTGACTGAATGGGACCCAGGGACCACAATCCAGTTGATTACAGCCTTTATTTGCACCACAGCAGGCAGTGTTGATCCACGGCCCTGATGTAAACTTTAATTGTTCAGGGATGATATGCAGCCTGTCTATGAGTTGTAAGAGCGTCATTGTAGAGATTCTGTTACTGGTGTACCCTGTTGTTTGTATGTACTCTTTTAACCATACTTATGAATTGGTATTCACAATAAAACTAGGACAAATGTATAGAGTTAATATATCTCTTTATTGTCCTGTATGGGATTACCATCACTTGTGTTTGTCAATTATAAAAAATATGGCTATTATTTGTCAAATAATTATTTTTTTTGTGCCAAAAAGCCATTTATTGTTTCCCCACTAGATGGGGCTCATACATTCATATAGACCCAATGGCTATAACAAAAAACAGGGCAATGAGTCTGAACAGAGTAAAACAAACGGATGATGTGCATGAAGTAATTTACTCTTTGACTTACCTTATGTATGTCTGGTCCCAACAAGTTTATAGGCACCAGTTCCTCATAGTCAATAAAAATAGCTCTAACTATTTTACAGTAGCAATACAATTCATCTATAATACAAAACTAATCCTTCTAAGTTGAATCAAAGCAGTTCCCATAAAAAGGGAGGCATGTCCAGCTCATTACCTCAGCTGTAAAAGTATACAGCGGCTCCCTGTGCAGAGTAAGCAGGGCTGCTGTGCAGAGTCCAACCAAGGGTTCACTTCCTCTGGTCGTGGGAGATGCAACACCTTGTGCGTCCAGATCAGACTGCAGATCTGTCCACAGCCGTCTGCACTTTGAAAAGGGCAGAGTGGCCATGCTCTCTGGAAAAACCCTCAAGCTGATCCTCTACGAGGTCCTGCAGTTTGCAGCCCTCAGTGTGCCCGTGTTCGTGGTCATGGAGAGGTTTGCGTCCCTGATGTTCACCGTCAGGGGAGGGGACCTGACGGCCTACTGGCTGGCGGTGGCCGCCTCCGTCGCCTATGTGACCTCGGTCACGCTGCTGGTGTGGGTGCCTCTGAAGTACCTCATCGTCAAGCAACGCAGGTTCATTGCGGGGATCACGCGGTGGTGAGTTAAAGACGATGGGAGAGGGGTTTCCTTCGTGTATGTTGTAGCCATTACAGGCTCTACAAAGTTTCGACCATGCTCAGATGATGGATGGTGTCTGACTGTTCTACTAAGAGGCAATGCTTCTGTGGATGGTTTGCCTTCTAGGAGACCCACAGCGCTGGCCTATGTGATCCTGTGTACGTTGCCATGCTTTGCTGTTGTGATTGCCAGTTCTAAGGTAGGTGGACTATCGAATGTAATTAAACATTTGTCAACTCATTTGCTTTGTTTTTTCCTAACTCTTCCATGCGGTCATATAATGTCAAAATAGACAAATCCTCATTTACAATTAGCACTAGGACTTCTTTTTTCCCCCCAAGTGGCTTGTCTCTGTGAAAGGACTCGAGAAACAATGACTGGTGTCCGCCCACCAGCTGACTCGGCACAATGCGATGTACACCGAGGAGGGATTTGAACTCCACCGTCTCTCCTAATCCTCGGATCACATTCCGGTGTCTCCTCTGGTTCGAAGTCTTCCTCCCTCAGCGCATGGCCTCCTTGAGAGAAGGATTAAAGGATAGGATGAGTTCCTGGCTCAATTTGAAATTTCACCCTCGGTCATGAGACTGTTTTAGTGCGTGTGGGTACTCAGTAACCAACCCGGACCATAACTGGTGTGCCATTAACGCGACAGCGTAGCCTCATCCACCTTGGAATGCAGAGGGGATTTCTGTCAAAGACACCTGCAGACCTTATATCAAAGACACAGTTTGGTCTACAGACAGAATATAACACTGCCTGATCCCAGAGTTGTGCCCTGAAAGTGGCTCACACATTAATGTGCCCAAGGCATTTTGTAATTAGGTGTTGACGGGAAGCTCAGTGACATTTTAATGTGCTTTATAGGTTTGGCAATGAAATCCAAAGGGTTCATATCAATTTGGAATTTATTTCTCCTCATCTTTTTTGCCCAGGCCATAATTCTTGTCACAATGCTTGTACTACTCTTAAATCTGATGGGGGTTCAGAATGAAAATCTCACTGGGATGTTCCTGCTTGCTCTCTCATCTCTTGCGGCTTGTTGTAGGTGCAGGTGGACAGAGGACACCAAATAGACCACTTCACAGAGCTGCCTGTCTCCCTGGTACTCTTCTCTCTCATCTGTGTGGACTTCATAGAGAAGATTCGGCCATGTCGGCTGACTGGGCCAGGTAGAGTTCACACTGCCGGTCTGCAATCTCTCCGACTGATAAAACCAGTTTTATAATGGGGATGTTAACACATTGAGGAGCTTAGCTCAAGGGTGTGCTATTGCCCTATCTTAAAGTACATATTGTTTTCCTACTTGTCAGGCATCAGCCAATCCCCTTTGCTTTGTCTTGGCTGATTGTATGATATGTAAACTGATGCTGACGATGCCTGGTGTCCTTCACTAGCGGACGGTCTGGAGGTAGACTTTGACATGCCGGGTCCAGTCCTCACCCACCTGGAGCAGGTGACCACCGTTTCCAGCCAGCTGTACTCTGACAGGGGTCAGAGCGGCTCCACAACCTCTGCCGCCCAGCCCAAGGTCAGGAACGGCAGCTCCACCGGGCGGTGGCCAGATGTGGACAGCCTCTCTACGGGCGGCTCCCAGGCGACTGGCAGCCTGGGGTACCTGTACTCTCCATCCTCCCGCTCCCGCCCGCTCAGCTTCCTGTGGGCCAGGGACCCCCGTCTGGAGCTGCTGGTTGACAGTTTCCTGTTCTGGCTGGACACGGTGGAAATGGTGCGTGTGGCCAGTGTGCCGGCGGTCTACTACTCGGGCTGGGTTTTCCCCGTCTACATCCTGGCCTACCTGTCTGCTCTCAGGCTGGTGGTCACACCTCACAGCGCGGTGTTGGCGTGCCTGGCCGTTGTCGCTCAGGACTTCCCTTTTTTGGTCTTGCGGCTGTGCCTCGTGGTGGTGTTTGGCTACGTGACTCCCGTGCTCTACGTCCTGAAGAACCTGCTGGTGTGCCTGGCCTTTGTGTACTTCACGTTCCTGACCAAGCTGAGGATATTTAGGAGCCAGAGCATGTTTTGATGTAAAGTCGCCTGTTGCAGAGGGAAAGGGGTTTTGTCGTTACTAAGGATTTGAGACCTTCATCATGGGGCCTGGGGGGACGGTGGGGCACGGGGGGGGGGGGGGGGGGGGGGGCGGGGCATGCTTGGAAAATTTTTTTGTTTTTA
>JAVQJS010084215.1:0-14195 GCA_036024795.1 Galaxias rostratus | reverse complement strand
CCCTGCCTGGCCTCCATGGAGTCCACTAGTACAACACACACACACACCCACACACACACACACACACACACACACACACACACACACACACACTATGAAATTAGGGTTCCTCCAATAATTCTAACATTCTGTGCTGATTCAGTATGCAGACAAATCTACAAATACCTTCTTCCAAATGTAAACTATTTTGGGTAAGACATCTATATAGTCATGCATCTACTTTCACCATTCAGCCCTATTTGTGGTTAAGCTCTATTTGAGTTAATACGCTACCTGACTACGTCAGCAGTGAAACACCATGACAGAGATGACTTACTTCTCCTAGAATACCGCTAGTTGGCACTGGGCCATGGACTACTAAGGTCTCCAAAGATTAGTTAGTTATCCATCTACAACTGTTGTGGCTACCCACTACAATGGACTACTACGGTACCCAAAGATTAGTTAGTTATCCATCTACAATTGTTGTGACTACCCACCACAAAGGACTACTACGGTCCCCAGAAATGAGTTATTCCTCTGGCTACTTTTAGGCTTTTCTGGCCTGTAAAGAGCCAAGCTCCCGTGGGATGAAGTAGTCCCACTTGTAATCTAGATAATTTAGTACATGCCTATTGTTTTGGGATTTTAACCTCTGAGTTGGTTTTATGGAGTATCCAGTGGTTTTCCAACACAGGCCCTCGAGCATCTATCCCTTTCGGACATCAGCCTGCAACTACACAATTCTGTTGAGATACGCCAAGGAGATATCCATCCCATCCTCGTCACCAATTGTAATAGATCAATTCAATCAATGACATTAAATAACCAAATGATGAGAGAAACCATGAAAAGATCAAATACAATTTTATTGATGACCACAGAGTCTGAGTCAGAGACCGTACACAGAGAAATTGCTACAATAAGTTTACTCTAACAATATAACAAGTTCTGATAGGTTGACAAGGCTCTAAAGAGTATATAGGTCTAAGATAATCAATCATTCCATTGTACAAGGTGGACCACGTGTTCATAATCAGCAACGATAGGACACGTACACAGGAAACTTGGACATAACTTTATGTTATGACTAAGACACAAACCTCTAACCTTCAGTGTCTCCAAAAAGCATGTAGTTTCACCTTCACTCTGACACTTCCCTCCCACCTGAACCACTGCCCAAGCTGGAACCTCCGCTATGATGTACAAATTTGGCCACAACATTCTTCCCTATGATTATCCAAAAAATCATGAAATCATAAAATTATGAAAACATGAAACTCACTACTCCAAACGTGTCATGTACACGAGAATCAAGCAAAACATTCAAATTCATTTTCAAAGGAAAAAATCAAACAATTTTACTGATTACAAAGTAATCAATCAAACAATTTAATTATTTTCAAAATAATCAAAAGAAAAAAACTAAATAAAACCTAGCATCCACAAACCAAATGTGCAGAAAAAATACAAGACCCTGACATCGAATCATAGACAATCTTGACATTTTCAACCTGGCATGGTATACTAGTCCCAGAAAACATTTCAGTTATCCAATAACTCAAAGCTCAATTACAATTGCAAACAAATGTACCTTTAATCATACATGGGCATATTCAGATAACCGTTAGTGGCAAACAGTCTGAAATAATACCTTTATTATTTTTTGCCCTTTTTCAATCAATGTTACAAAGTGATGAAGACCAGTGGCTTATATGTTTTTGGGTGAGTCATTGCTGAAACATCTAATCAAACCAAACTCCTTTTCCATAGTTGAAAAAACAACAACAATGCAACCATGATTATATCGCAACATGACACCACAGATTTATGTCAAAATAAAACATTGTGAGGACCTCGAAAATTACTTATTCAAAATAACACTCACGTTGTACCGTATATAAGCCTTTGTGCTGATAACAATATATGGCAGAAGTCTGTTTTACAAAAACACATCTGTTTTGTGTTACCTTTACTCTAAGTTTTATGGTCTGATATTGTGTACGACCAGAGGGCTCTACAAATCACGGACCAGCAGGCCGGTAAAGAAAACATTTGCAAATACTTCTTACATTTGAAGTGTAATTTTCTAATTCAGGTATTGATAATTTCTGTGACAAATAGAAACAGAGTGTAAAATGTTGATTTATATTACCTGTGCAAGTGTTTAGACAAAAAAAGGGTTCATTACTGATCCCCCATGAGTACTCATTTCTGAGATTACCTTTTGTTCCCGCTGTTGGCTTTAAGAAAAGTTATTGAAAGTGAGCACAACAACAAGTTTGTTTTGATAAAACATGGCAATAGAGAAGGGTTTTACATGAGTCAAACACTAACCCTGCACCACGGCTGTGTCCTCGCCCCCTGCCGAGGTTTCCTCTGCAGTGTACTCTCTGATGTAGGTTCCACACAGTTTGTCCCAGTGTGTGAAGTAAGGGGCGTAGTTGCCTTTGTACAGATGGTGGTGGGCTTGGTGGAAAGGAGCACCTCCAAGGCAAGGCAACACTCTGTGCAGGGACCAGGGCAAGTCGTACCCACAGTGGTCCTCAACAGCCAGCCAGCTGTTGAAGAGATGGAACACTAGCTCGCTCAGAGGGTGACACCCAACCACCCAGGCACTGACCAGGGCCAACACCAAGAGCGAAAGCATTTCAGCTGAGCTGGCATCCTGGGCGGCCAGCGCAATAGGCGTTTGGTATCGGTGGTGGGCCCTGTGGACCTGTTTATACAGCCAGGGAACCCTGAAAGTGCTCACAAAAAAAAAGCAAAAACTTGAACTTAATAACTCTCCAATTCTAACTGTATACCAGCAATCATGTGATGTTATTTTATATTATAGTCTAATTAAAGTCTTAATCATTTTACTGAGGAAAACCTTTTAGATCTATTGTATAATCGAAATATTTATTCTTACCTGTGCATGGAATAGTGCCATACAAAAAACAGAAAGTCGAACAAAAGTAAGGACGCAACAACTTCTATAAAGAGCTGGATGCAAGACGGAGCAAGGTCGGGTATTCTAACGCCCCGCAGGGTCTGAAGAATCGCAGTTGCAGGTAGCACAGTGCTGATGTATTTGAATAATACTCTCCAGAAGCAATCCATCCACTGTCGCATTAATCGATCATCAAAGCGTTTGTACGACTGTATCCGACGGCAGATATAGCCAAGTGCATCAAGCACAAGAAAAGGTGCGCATAACAGTACATGCGCTAGGAAAGCAAAGAGCGCAGGAAGGTAAGGTGAAAAAATAAACTCCTCTCTTTCTCGCAAATAGTCCCAACATCTCTGCAGAAATGAATCTGGGATACCAGATACATTGAGAGTTGCCGCATTCATCATCAGCGAACGCCACAATTCTGAAGATTGAATTAAAATACAGGACTTTCACCAATTGAACTGTTCACATGTGCAGCCAGATTACGATGAGCACTGAATAATACTCCTCGAAGGGACGCGGCTTCTTAGTACACTCTAAACTCAAATTGACAACTGATTTATACTGCAGACTGGTAAGTCCTAACACCCTATGCAAATAATCGAAGCTCAAGATTACATATTTAATTCAGAATAAAACGAACACCCCTCCCACACACTACTCTTTCTAGGATTCTGATGGGCTTTCCAAGAAATCATTAAAGTAAATTGAGTTCAGAGACATAATTTTTTTTACAGCCCCAATAGTCAGTACATCTGCTTCGACAACATGTTTTGCCTTATCTAATAAAAATTCAACAAGTAGAGTCATCAAGAATTTATAGGGTATAGAAATGAAGTCAAGTTTATGTATATAAACATTTAGCGTGAAGACATATTCCCCAACATACGAAGAGACATGATCAAAGAATAATTCACTTTATTATAAAATGATAATTACATAATTTAACATTCACAACAACATTGAGAGTGCAAATTAATCTTTCCCATTCAAGTTTTTGCCAGTTGAATCAACCTGAGCATCCCCAAAAAGTGTTGATATTTCCGCAGGCTAAACATTGGTAGCCCCCATTAATCAGTGATACAAACTAGGAAAGATTCAACTGGAGTCCCATTGAGCTATCAGTCAGTTCTACAAATACATTACCTCCATTGTTGGCATAACAAAACAGTGCAGAACTGTCCCGACACAAAGACAGTGTTATAAAAACGATTTGCCAATACATTATAAGCAACAAAGTATACCATTCATCCCCAGTTGAATCACAAAACCCATTATAAAAAAGTCCTTGTTTATGTGGAATTAACATGCAAGAACCGAGCAGGCGAAAAGAACAGTAGAGAAATGTTGTTAAAAATACACATTTTCCACCCCAACATGCAATTAGATGAAGTGAAAAAAAAGGAGACCCACTGGAATAAATCAGAAACAGACTACCAGCATTCTGATGGGCCATGACATATCCCTGTATCTACAAGTCTCCACGTCCACTTAGTGTATGGTCTTTACGTGGGTTAGGTCAATTAAGAGAGCTTTCTTGATTTATTTGAATACTGAAAATCATTTATGCAAGTGTTGTGACTTGTTAATGTGATGGTCAAACGTCCGGTCTAGTTTGTCTACATACAGTGGGCTTCATTTTGATAGGTTTGCAAATTCTTTAATTTACTGTTTTAACCACAGCCATGGCTTTGTGTTTGCTCCAGCCAATAGGGAGTCTGTTTATGCCTTACCACAATAAAAACGGCAAAGCAAGTGAAGAATGAAAGGGTTAAAACTAAATATCTTAACCTCAAGCAGACCTGACGGCTTGTTCAAACACAGGGCAGAGTTGTCACAATAACGCACACTTGTTTCAGTGTTTTATAAGGTGAGACAGACAATTTTGGAGTGTGTTTTAACAATGTTCCCACAGGTTAGTTCAGCTTTTCAACTGCCACATTTCGAGACATATTTTCTGTGTATTTGCGTAGGTATTAAGTTAGTTCGGACCGGCAGGTTCACAACCTTACCTCTAATACTCTTCTTAGGGTAAAAAGATTATTCTTTCAGCATAAACTGTGCTTTGACTTTGAATAGGGGATCTATTTTTTACAGAGAATGGTTGTGAATAAAAACACAAAATCATTAAATCAATACATATGATTGCTGGCATATAAGAGGAGAAACAAAGTACTGGACATACCACATCCTAACATCGTAGGTTTTCACACACTTGCATAAAATCAGCTAATATTATCTTATATCTAACCACACTTGTGCAAGAAAACACAAAACAAGAGAGTAATTTATCGATCGGTCTACCAACACCACGTCTTTACATTCGTATTCTCCCGTTTACGTCCCACACGGCTTCTCTCCAGCGGCGCAGTCGGCAGGAGGAGCGTCCGGGGCCCAGGAGACTTGGCTTGGCCGTCCGTAGGTTAGTGTTGAGTGTCCTCGGCCAGGCTGGCTTCAGGGCTGCCGCTCCTCCTCCCCAGCCCGGCGCCCGCCTCCTCCGGTCCCCGGGGTTTGGTCGGCCCTCCTCGCCTCTAGTCCAGGTCCAGGATGTGATCGGCCAGGATGTCCACGGCAGCGGAGGACTTGAGGGAGGAGTCCCCGGTCCCGGAGTCCACGAACATCTGGGGGATGTCACTGCCAAAGTAGATCTTGCTGTTGGCGGCGATGGCTTTGTGCTTCATCAGCTGCAGGTACTCCGGGGTCAGCTTGAGCTGGTAGGGGAGAAGGGGAAAGGTCAACAGAGGCCGTCTCCTCAAGACAGACGGTGAGTGCGGCTTCTGCCAGCGGGAGGCGTGTTCTTTACTACCTTATTTGCTTCGGCTAGCCGGTTTGCAGTGTAGAAATCTGCGTCAGCTTTGGCCTTCATCTTGGCTAAGAAAGCGGAGTCTGGAAACCAGAAATAGTCAAAATAATGAATTACTGCACGACTCAAGGGAAACTCTTGCAACCGCCACAACACTCTCTCCCATAAAACAATGGCGTTATAAATTACTACCCTTAACAGCCAAACAAAATCCAAATGAAAAAAACTTCAATTGAGATGAACACAGTCACACGGCAGTTGAGCTCCCTTGTCTGGAATACACACCCTCTATTTCGGAAATCCTTTTCTCCGTTTCCTTCTCCATGACTTTCTGTGAGAACTTGATTTCCGCTACCTGGGCCACCTTCTCAGCCTCTGCAGAACAGTTGATCAATGATGGTTATAGACTTTTTCCCAGTGCGACATTTTCTAGATTCCTATGCGTTTGATTTATCAACGACGTCTCACCCACCAATCACAGCTCTCTTCCGTTCCGTCTCTGCTTCCTTCTCCACGACTTTCTGAGTTTGTGCGGAAATCAACAGCTTTGTTTTCTCACTCTCCCTACACACACACACCGCACGTGCGCACACACACACAGTGTTCCGTAAGTTACACACAGCATGAGTCCCACCGCTCGTTAGCGCGCACATCAAAGCGCTGTTGCCTTGTAACGCTGTGTGCAATCTAATAAATAAATACCAGCCCCCCACCACTAAAGCCCTCCAGCTGCTCCCAGCCAGCCGTTCATAAGCACACGATGTCCTGCATGATGTCCTACATGATGTCCTACATGATGTCCTACATGATGTGGTGGAGGGCGGATTCCCTATAGGGATGGCGTGAAACCTGGACACATCCCACAGACAAAGGGAACGGTAGCATTCATCTGGTCTTAAGAGACTTACATCATTTCGTAGTTCCTGCGAATGGACTCGGGGATGTTGGGTTTGGTAACTCTGACTGCCTGGTGAACAGAACAAAAAAGAGAGAGGGTTAGCCAAAAACTTTATTGACTGCCTGCAAAGCTCATACTGGAGAACTCAACTTTAAACATGGGTGTAAAAAGCCTTTTTTTGTTTCCCACCAGGAAGTCATAAAAAAGGACTTTGTTTCTGGAATCAGTAAAACCCCCATACCCTGTGCAATCAGTCCAAGGCCTGCCAATGGTTCTGCATTTCCACAAATGTTACAGGTACAATAATGCCTACATGTTGAAGCTCCAGGCTAAACAGATGTATGCAAAACCATCAAATCAAACCGTTTGGAGCATGAACGTGGTTCTATTTAGAACCTTACAGGGCTGGGATTTGATGCTATTTGGAACCATGAGGATACAAGTATGGTGTCTAAAAAACCCATCTGTGATTAAAATAAGGGGCTACAAGGAACCATTAAAGATTTGAACATGGTGCCAAATAGGGCCGAGACATTGGTGCATCCCTAAAAAGTAGGTCTAGGTTGGCACTCCTCCTCCTCGTAAAATCAACCACGACCTCCAAACACTTTACGCTGCAAAACAAACCTCTTCATTCTAAAGTCGACTTCATTCCAAAGTCGACTTCCCCCCTACCCTGTGGCTTTAACCTAAACCAAATGCGGCAAACAGCAAGAGTTATGCCAGAGTTTGAGACGAACGCTGGTGATCTTCTGTCTCCAACCACCATACCTGTATGATGAGACCAGGGGCCATGACGGTCAGATCCTCCTGCAGCGTTAGCTTCAGGAACTCATCTATCTGGTCTGACAAAAGCAAAGGCACGAACGGGAGTGGAGGGCCATTCAGAAGCAGGACACAGTGGCAAATGCTTTCTCTGGGCAATGTACAAAAATACTTGTAATGGGCGAAAACCATGTACCATGGATTACAAACGAAGACATGGGTATAAAAAAAGGTAAATAATGTGATGCTTAAGGGTCCTCTTACCAAACAGGCCTATGTAGACTTCCTGCAGAGAATGCACACTACAGAACTGGTTGAGTTCATGATGGACTTTGTTGAATATTAGTGCTTTGTCGTAATCTGCTGTGAAGTTCTTCACTATGTCATAAACTGCGGAGGAAAACATCATTACTTTGCGAGATTGTAAATGTCAGCTGGGTGCATTTACATACACACAACCATATATCGTCTCATAAATACATCTAACCATGTAAACATATAACACTCTCATAGCTCAGTCTATCAAACAAGTTCAAAAGTGATTGCCAAACAAAACCTGTCCAATCATAACATTTGCCTACATTTAAATATGCTCTCTAAATGAGCATTCAATTGTATTTACGCACAAAAACCCCTGCAACTAAATCCATCCACCGCCACTACAGCAAAAAGCAGATCTCTACCCAAAGCACACACACCCACACAACGGACCACTATGCACTACGTTTACCTGCAGAAGGTACAAGGAAGTTCACCACCTCAATACGATCAAAGTATATCATCACTCCCCCACTGAGGAAGAGGAAAGGGTATTCAGTTAGAGGCTTATAAAATGGTTTAAAGAACAGAGTCACATGCTACTATGAAGGCAGCTCGTTGCAAAATGCTGTAACACCTACCCTGTACCGCATGGTACATTTTTCACTTCATCTGTCTGTATAGTGGTCTTTGAGAAAAGAAAGAATGTGGTATACATTAGTTCCACATAGTCACATCGTAAACGTAAACAAATATAGCTGCGGTCAGACAACTTCTATAGGGGCTCACCTGAACAGACTTGAAACTTGTGATGAACGGTAACATAAGGTGAAAACCAGGAGAACTGGTTGCAGACAGGAGAGCGCCTCCCCTAGGAGATCAACACAGACACAACGTTTTATACTCAACAATTGACAAAGAGGTATGAACAGTCATACAAGGATCGGGAAAGGTTTAGCTGATAGACATGAAGTGACAAATGGTACCAAACATCTCATTGTCACTGACCTGTAGTAAACTCCTGTGTGTCCTTCGTCAATCTTGTGTACAGAGGAGAAGAGACCGGCACCGCCAATCGCTGCGATTATTGAGAATATGGCACCCCACTGTGCCATTCTGGGAAGAGAGTGCAATAAATACTTAGACGAATCCCTTGACAACCATCCTCAATATGTCAGGTATGTCTACTATTAAAATTATAGTGACTAAAAACCACAATCACGGCAGTGCATACACAGTAAGCACAAGTACATGCTAGATTTCCATGAGCTAAACTCTCATCAGCCAGCTTAGCCAGTCTTCAGCGGGCTCTGACCTCGTCACGTTATAAGAGGATTGACCGGTGCCCAGATGGCAACTTACGAAAGATAACATAATGTTCCGGTCAGGTCATATAATGACACAAGGACAGAATAACCTATTTGTTTAAAAATGACAGCGATAAGCGTGTTGACGGCCTTGTTATCAGAAAATAACTTACAATGGTTGTGCGCCACAACCTCAGCTAAGTGCAGTAACGAAGGCATTGCGTTGCAACGTTAACAACTAATCAGTAAAGGTTTAACAATTTGGTTACACTAATCTAAAACGTCAATTTCAAATTGTTGGACAACGTAGAATGGGAAATGATGGACCGATATCCAACAGGAGGAATTTGATGCAGATACATGGTCTGACAAAAGCAGCGAGCTAGTTGAAAAGCTAGTGATAGCTTAGTCACCAATCAGAAGTACGACGTTAGCTAACGGTTAGCTAGCTAGTGCTTTACTTATAACGTAAGATTTATTTTGTAACGTAAATAAATGTTTTGCAGAGACAAACTAGTCATGCTCTAATCGATAAAATGTTACTTAACTAATTGTACCATTGTTAATACAAAACTATGAAATTGCATCACCTCTTAAGTATAATTTCGTTAGCTACCTGGATTGTCAACGGAGAGTTTCCAAAACCGATGAACAGCGAGGTAAAAAAACACAACCGTCCTGTACTTCCGCCTTTCGAGCAATGCTCCTCCGCTCTACAGCAACATGCTTGTTTTTAATTGACAACCAGGGGGCGACACAGACCAACAAAATTTGTTTTTGCGTTTCAAACTATAATAGTTAATATAATCAGTTTTGATCACGGTATACCAGACATACGGTTGCTATCGATTTATAAATTATGAATTGTAATTTTCAATAAATCCCAAAAGCAGTACTTATTTTGTTATGCCTTCAGCAGTTTAATAATCTATCTACGCTATGCGTGACCGTTCTGTCCATCTGTTTTTGTTTTCCAAATTACTGCATGAACAATTGCTATGCGTAATGTTTAGATTACTTGCATTTAGTTGAATGGAACCTAAGCAAGGGCTGTTTTCCCATTAATAGTACAACAGTCTTTGAGTGTTTTGAAAAGCGCTTTATAAATATAATGTATTATTATTATTATTATTAACATCTGTTCGTTGGATTGATAGACAAATAAAGGATAATGATGTAAAAAGTGGAGTAATTTTGTATTTTAAGTCCCCAGTCGCCTGAGATTTACTGAGAGGCCATGCCTAACCCCTAGGTGCCGCAGTGGCAGCCTCGTGCAGTGCATTCTAAAGAGAGAGAAAGGAACAACAGAGCAAGGCAAAATAAGTTTGTCAGAGTTCATTAAGTATCATGGGAACATTGTTGGAACTGGCAACGTAAGCCGCACTGGGGCCCTACTGCCATTAATCACGACTGACAAGGAACCAGGGCCAGAGGAAGGAGGGAGGGAGGAGATCATGGGTAGCTTTGCCAGAGCCTCTGGTAGTGATTACAGAATTGGTCCACATTGTGAGGGTGTTGAAGGTATACCAAAATGCAGCCAAGTCCACTGAGTTCACGTACGCAATCTGTAGACCCACTGTACCAAGCCCAACTTTACAATCTATAATCCCATATTTAGCATCCAGAAGTCAGGATCGAATTCATAGGTAATTATTCACTGGAGTGTCAATAGCACACGTAAGAAGAGCTTCATAAGGCTGCCACATTAGAAGAAGAAATAACTACGATGCGAGAGAGAGAGAGAGAGAGAGAGAGAGAGAGAGAGAGAGAGAGATGGAAAGAGATATAGTGAAAGAGAGGGAGAAGGAATAATGAAGGGGGAGACAGAAGGAGAGGGAGGCCGTGACTCGTGTAGATGGAGGCCTCTGTTAAGTGCTGTGCTTGAAAGCACGTCTGGCCTCATTAGCTGTCAGTTGTAACAATACTGAACTGGCAGCGAGGACTGCTCCGAGTCTCGCAACCATAAATCACCGGCTGACAGCCCTCTGACAGGCTGGGAACCGGCACACATGCAAGGTTTGCTCTGCTCTGCTCTGCCTCACTCTGCCTCAATGCTCTGCCACTCTTTCTCCCTTTCTCCCCTTTCTCTTTTGCACAGAAGAGCTACGACCACAGAGCATGACTCTTTTTTTAAACGGAAACATGCTCTTTGGACAAACGCGGAGGAGATTGTTTTGGTGTGCCTCTCCGGATTTTGTGCTATTTGATCCGCGGAGGTGATTATGTTTGTGTGTATGTATGTCTCTCTGAGCATGTGTGTGTGTGTGCTTGTGTGTGGCTGTGTGGCTGTGTGTGTGTGTGTGTGTGTGTGTGTGTGTGTGTGTGTGTGTGTGTGTGTGTGTGTGTGTGTGTGTGTTAGAATGCCACTGCTGGTAGTTCTCAGTCTGTCCATGGGCCTGGTGGGGGTCGTTGAAGCGTCAGTCTGCCCACGTCCATTAGGGTGACGGGTGACGGTGTGGGTGACACGGCTGCAGAGGAAGGAAGCAAGAAGAAACAAGGCTTGTGGCTCATTAATCACAAGGGTTTGACACACACAGGGCAGGAGGCCGGGCTGAGGAGCTCAGCTCACAGCTGGGCCAAACTGCAGCGCGCACACACACACACACACAAAAATAAAACACGCACACACACACACACACACTCACACGGACGGACACAGAGAGAGACAAACGCGCACACGCGCGCAAACAGACACCTCTCATCACACTCGGCCCTCCTCCGCTTCCTTTATCTCTGCCTCTCCTTTCCTCTGCTGTCACCCACCTCGGCCTTCCAGCCTGTCAGGCAACTCAAGGGAGCTCCGCAACGTCCAGGACGCCTGACACGGTCTGTGCACGAGGGAGGGCCTGATGTAAGTCAACATGTCCTCTTTCCTTTTGGTGCTTGTTTACCACCACCTCGCCTCTCCTCCTAGCTCCTCCTGCCATTTGTTCTCATTAGGGCTTTTGCGATTTGTATATCCTGCTCTTTCCACTCCTGCAGCTCCTTGTCTCCGGAGTGGTTCCTGCTCGGAGTTACACTCTCTCCCGCGCTCGCGCTACATTCATCTTCCCTTAGCTGCAGAAATATCCATTTAACGTCTACCTTATGGGTGTCTCTCTGCCTTGTGCTTCACATCAAGATTTATGAGAAGCTCCGTGTGTTATTGTGTGTGTGCGTGTGCACGTGTGCGTGTGCACTTGTGGGCGGGCTCGATAATTGGCCCAGTGAATATGCTTGACTGTATTTGGGCCACGTAGAGCCCCAGTCTATGAACACAGTGCTCTGGGGGTGTGGGAATGGAACAGGCTTTTTTTGGGGGGGAGAGGACAGCGGAAGAAGGAGTGGCTGTGGAGCGCTCTAATGGATGTGCTGAGGGAAGAGGCTCGCAAGGCTAACAGCTGCTTGCCATCTATCTGGACTGGCTCGGAAAAGGCAGCGCATCTGGGATGACTCACTCGCTCGGGAACCGACACCCCCTCGCATGGTCACACCTCGGAATATAGGGCCGTGAGGGACATCGTACGGAAAAGATCACACGTCCTCCTATGCCAAACACGGGCTCGTGGCGGAAACTTGTCATCTGTCTGTGTGAGTTACAGGACAGTTTACTTCGTGATGTATAAGGGCTGGTGATTAAAAAATATCAGCTTAACATGGCAAAGTGTGACACGAGACAAGTCCCCGCTGTGGCACAAGAACACCACAGAATGTAAAAAAAAACATGGAAAACTTCGCATGGTCAATTTGTTGCTTTCTGAAAGCAGGGGGCAAAAGTTTCCAAAACGTATTTACTCTCTCCCTTCTCGGCCTCTCGATCCCTCCGTTCTACGCCTTGTGCACTAATGCTCCCTCACCGCAATTCCCTTTCCTCATAGCTTCGCAGTACACACACCCGCGCGCACGCACGCACACACACACACACACACACACACACACACACACACACACACACACACACACACACACACACACTAACCTCACAGTGGCCTCCACACCAGGCCTGCCATAAATCAATGGGCAGGATCGTGTCTGCCAGTTAGACTAAACAAGAGCATTTGTGAGGATTTGCTCTACCCCATTAATCATCTTGACAGTTTGAAAAACACATTTCCCCTTTAATGACTGTATTTGGATAATCAGCTCTGTTTCCCCTCCTGCCTCTCTGGCCCGGCCTCCTGCCCCCTCCCCGTTTTTTCCGCCCCGAGCAACATCACAAGCAGCTGGGTTGGTTCCTCCACGGAACGAGTGGTCTCTCTGATTCTAAATGGGAGTAAGAAAAAGTAAAAATAATCACGGTTCCCAAAAAAAAAGAAAAAAGAAAAGACTTCACTCGACAAACCGCAGTGACTCTCCTGATGCAAACTCCGTATGTGTGAACACACACCCGGTCCTGTTCAAAAACAGGCCCGCACAACACACTGGACGGGCCTGAAAACGCCAGCACCAAACAGAAGCGCCTCTGTGTGTTTGAATAGGGGTGTGGAGGCAAGCCGTAGGACTAGAGCCGTGGCTAGAAGACGAGGCAGACGCCGGGGGGAGTGGAGGATGTGTGATGGAATCAGGGCGCGGTGTCGGTTCCAAACACCCCGTGGCCTGCCCGGGAGCTTGGGCTCAGAGCTGTCAGTACGCGGGGCGAGACAGGTGAGACGGAGCTGAGGAAAGGGAGCGCTGCGTGTGTGTGAAGGTGTGAGTGGGGGATGAGGAGAGAGAAAGGAGTTCAGGTGTGTGACCGTGTGTGTGGGTGTGTGTGTGTGGAGGATTGAGGATGACAGTGTGTTGACACCGGGCATTATGGTTCTGTTTGAACGGCAACAGGAGAACAATGCCACCCTCAGAATAAACTCCACAGTTGAGTGGACATTGGACGCACGCAGATGACACAAGATTGATCGGTCTCCTCACATAATCCTGCGCAGACAAGAATGTAATCCTATCACTCCATTCATCACCTAATAAACTGTAGCAGCACGGCAAAGAAAGGACAGTGACATTTGAGCGTGCATTTGTATGCTGCTGTGTGTGTGTGTGTTTGTGTGTGTGTGCGTGTGTGTGTGTGTGTGTGTGTGTGTGTGTGTTTGCATGGTGGTTGGAAGGTCATAATATCAGGCCTTTGTGAAATTTATCATTTAACTTCTTCAGATTGTAACCTATCTACGCAGACATAACCACACACACACACACACACACACACACACACACACACACACACACACACACACACACACACACACACACACACACACACACACACACACACACACACAC
>JAVQJS010084170.1:0-10583 GCA_036024795.1 Galaxias rostratus | reverse complement strand
TGTGTGTGTGTGTGTGTGTGTGTGTGTGTGTGTGTGTGTGTGTGTGTGTGTGTGTGTGTGTGTGTGTGTGTGTGTGTGTGTGTCTATCCTTGAATTTCACTTGTTTTCTCCAGGTACCATGGTGATGATGGGAGAGGTAAAGCTAATTCTAATAGCGGTGGGGTGTAAATGTCTCGGTGCCAATTACTCTTCCCTTCATCTCTATCCTTCCTACCTCTCTACTTCTCCTATCTCTTATCTACCATCTGGATCTGGGTCTTTCATCTCGTGTGACTGCGTGTTAGCTGGAAGTTTGCCCCTCTCTCCTGATCCGGCGGATGCTTGACACACACATGGGGGCAGGACTCAGAGGTTAGCGGAACCGCACCACAATCAGAGACAAACACCGGCCACTTAAATGTACACAAGCTTGTTTAATTTTATATTATAACTCTGTACCACAGCAAAAAATCAGTTATTAAATATTCAGTGCATTACTTCTTATTACTTCATAAAGTTTTTGTATCTAAATGCAGCGCAATTTCAGCGTCTTTGAGTGTTTTAAAAAGTGCTTTATAAATATAATGTATTATTTTATTATTATTAAACCACCTCTGCTACGTGCAAGTGACCCATTCTTGTTCAGAAATTCACAATGTTTACTTTTGTCTAAGAAAAATAGATAGACACATAGAGAAACAGTTTGCATTTGTAGCCTGAGTAGCGATCTGTATACAATGCGGTTGAGATTCTCAGGCACTGTCCTGCTTTTCAATCATGTTCTGTACTAAAATCAAGGAGAAGAGGCGAGGGGGACTAGCCTGCTGAGTGACCCACTCCATCAGCTAGCTCACCCTTCAAGAACAAAAACGCTGATTGACTAGCACCTGGGACATCATTGGTAATGATGAGTGATTGGTTGACTTTATTTCTTTGCCTCTTGATTCATGGTGAAAGGGTCCTCTGTCTGTGGCTGGTGTTATGAGACAGAATAAATAAATCTTTAGCTCATATAGCACCATCGTGAAAAGGAATCATATTGCTGGCATCTGCTCTTCTGTGGGTTAAGTTGTTAAGACATTCGTAAATGTCCTTTGGCAGTAATCAGATCCAGTCACTAATCGCAAAATATCAGCTTTTACTTGCTTCATACAGTCCCTTCAAGCCACTGCTTATAATTTTTTGTGTTGAAACACACATAAACACACACACACACACACACTCACGCACACACACACACACAAATCGATTCATTGATTAATGCCAAAGGGTACACAGAGAGAGAGAGAGAGAGAGAGAGAGAGAGAGAGAAAGAAAGAAAAAGAGAGAGAGAGAGAGAGAGAGAGAGAGTTTTGGAGGAGCTGCATCTCACAGCAGGCTTTTCGAACGGGCCTCAAATGAAGAAACCATGCGGGCCGTGAAACAGTAGATAAAGATTCCTCCCGGGCAGTGGTACGACGATGGGGGGGAGAGAGCAAGAGAGAGCTGATCTCATCCCTCAGACCGCACAGGGGCCCTTCACCAGCAGCACAACTCATAAGTCCCTCAGGGGGAATCCCACGGCTGAGTGAGGCATGATTGGCTGTAACACGAGTCTCCCTAAGTGTTTGTAATCAGTGACAAGGAGGAGGCTGAGGGGCAATCCCAGTGCTATAGAAAGGTTTAGTCAGGGTGATTGACGGATGTCGGAGAGAGACTGACCACACTTATGGAGAGCAGGAGAAAATGAATAAGGCCAGGAGAATGAGTTAAGCTCGCAGTGCTCCGCAGCCATAGCACTGCCTTAGGATGTGTCTCTCTCCCTGTTTGTCTCCCACTCGCATAGGATTCTTCAAGACTATGATAAATACATTGGCCAGCTCCTCCCATCTTGCTGTGCACACATCGCTCATTCTGGGTCTGGCTTCAATTTCTGGAAAATGAAGAGGTTGTGAAAAAGGAAAAACTCTTGCCTTGTAAATCCATTATTGCTCAGGACATTGCAGAAATCCAGCTTTAATAGCTCTGTTTGTTTAAGATATACTCTCAATCCCCAACTACATAATCCTATTCGCGGACCTGCATTTAGCTGCACAAATAAATATGGCAATGCATCTCCCCGTGTAGTAAGAAAAGAAGCTGCAAAAAGGCACCGCGGCCAATGTTTTCCAGATGGCATCAATAGATCACATTATTTACATGGAATGTATTTGGTTTCCGCAGCAACGCGGCTCTCATATACGGCTGCTATGTGACCCGCATCCTTTTTTGCCTCTCCTTGATTAGCCGGCTATCAAAGACCACGCTCATAGATGGCACGGGGATGCTCAGACGTGGTGTCACACACAGATCAACCTTTCACCTTTACAGAACGCGCTACACGATTTTACATGATATCTGATCCCCTTGTTAATCAGACATTAATAAGCCGATCCCTCAGTATTGGTTCCATGACTGTCTCTCAGTGCGGTTATGAGTACTTTATTCATAACACTTAATCGTTTCTCCTCGTTTCTCCTGCTGGAATATATGAGTTTTGTTGATTAAATTTGACTTCCTTTGAGGCACTGCTATATCTGTCCGCTAGGGGGAGACCTCAATACTAGTCTGATTAAAAAAACGAAGTTTGCGCTCAGCGGTGCTGTACAACCACTAATTTCCCAGTAACATATTTGAAAGTACTTTCCTGATGATTTAAGCATCTTTGATCTGATCATCAAAAAGTAGGATTACACTAGGGATAAACGTAGCAGGTGGAAAACCACAATGTAAATTAATTTTGTGTGTGATGTAGCCATGTCAAATAGAACAGAAAGTAATGGGGGTGGATGACAGTGACACACCCATGACACAAACAGCTGAAACAGAAGAAAGGTATATGAAATGCATATGCATATGAGTGTGTCTATTGTATTTTGATCATTCATGCTTCTAAAACATAAAGCTTTATTAGACCATATTACATTTAGTGGTCCGTCTGACTCTTTGCATTAAGACTCTGACTCTAAGCTGAACCCCAGCATCACCTGGCAAATACATGCTGACCATAACTCAATGAATAAAATAAATATCAGAGTGCATGTGATCTCTCCAAATGTGTAACAGGACATTTTCAATCAAAAAAGGAAGGACAATGTAAATGTTCAGAGTGTATTTGTGCAGAACCTGGCGAGGTGGGCAGTGAAAGAAAGCTTTCTGCCTGCTAAGGCCGGAGGGTTGTGGGGGTAAATCCCTTGCGGCCCATCCTGCTGCTGATGCTGAGGCTGAACACCAGCTGCATAAATGGATGGAAGAATGTGTGTGATGTTCAAAATGGTAGGAGAAGGAAGTCATCGTTTAACACACGGTCACTGAAAAGACTTGAGCAAGCCGTTTGATGAACAGAGGAACAAGGAGAGAGGAGAGAGATTTGGGAGATGTAGCCATGTTTTCTGTCTTCCTGTTTATCATAAAAACACGTCTTTTGTAAAATTTGCATTATAATTATTATTTCTTTATTTATACAGGGTCAACAGACTAAGACCACGTCTCTTATGCAGCAGTGCCCTGTATAACAGGCATGAAATTAAAAATAAAATGAACAAAATACAAAAAATAGTCCAAAAAAACTTATTGTTGTTAAAAGCTGGTTAAAACACCTTTATGAAAAAGTTTTAGTTAAAACAGCTGGTTAAATTATATCTTTATTGTTTATAACAGTGGTATGATGAAATTCCAAAACATTATATATGTTTTATTGTTATTCTTTTTTATTTACTACAAACACTACTTTGTGTACAAACATTTTAAAAAACATGTCCAATTTTTTTTTTGTCTTCTGTCTGTAAAACCCAGTTATAGTATATAAAGTATCCTTAATAATTTGTAAAACAAAATCTAATCTAACATTTTGGGGTACCAAACCCTTGACATGCTTCTTAACATAAAAAACTTAACAACCCGTTTACGAGATTCCAGCTTAGCAGCTGGTGGCAGTGGCTGCTACTCCCACCACTACACAGTCACCACTAATGAATATAAAATAATCTGCCTGACACGTTTACAGTTGGTTCTAAAATCCTGTTAATTAAGGACCGCTAAATTTAAGAGACAGTCTGAGGAAAAACTCCAGCTGGGGTGAGTATGCTAATGTTACACCATGCTTTATTATTGGATAGAAAACGGTTAAAATATTTGTAAAAACAGCCAGCCAAAGACTCTGCGTGTCTCCGAACCATCCATTGTGTGCTGTAATTACGCTGCTAATTACATGCCAACGCTCTGTCTTGTTTTGGTGTGGGCAGTTTGTGTCTAACCTCAAATCTTAGGGTCTTTACATCACATCACCCAGCCTCGGTTCTTTGATAATATTAACTCGGCATCTCTCTTTTACGAATCATCCAAGGTCATGCCCTACACGGAAGCTCCACTAGCACCATGTCTGACGAACAGGTCACGAGGGCCTCACCCCTGTTAAAAGTCACCGTCAGGCCCCAAACGTCAGTCGTTCTTTCTTCCCTGTGACGATCACATAAATGCCTCTTTCAGCTTGATTGAGTTTACTGCACCTGCTTAAAGGTTCAAAAGCAAAACGAATTCTGATCCTCACAATTGTTGACCCCCATAGCACGAGGCTGTCGTGCTGCCAAACGTACTGATCCGTGCACTACAGTGAACGGACTCCTGACTGAACTGCGTCACGCTCGTTAGCGCTATTCGGCGTCTCTGCCGAGACCTGACCCAACAGCCGTCCGGGCCAGCTCCCCGAGGCCAGCAGACGACTTTGACGGCTGGTGCTCTGCTGCTTCCCCACAGGCTCCCACACCACATCCAGTGGCTCCTGCTGTGTGTGTTTACCAGGCAGAATGCACAGAGACCAGTCCAACGTGAAATGCAAATTGAAATTGCAGGGTATGGTGCAGCGAGAAGGAGGGAGAAGGTCATGGTTTCTATGAGTTTAGAGAAAATGGATGCCCTTTTCTTAGTCTCGAGGGAAGCGCTGACAGTGATGGGGCTCTGCACTATCCAAAACACATTCTGAAAGTGTACGTTGTAAATGTAGAAGTAAATACCAACACACTTAAATATACGTATAATATAAATGTTAAAAAGTACATAAAATACACACTGTTGCTTGATAAAGTAATCAAGAGGTTCTGAGGTTTAAGGACACTAATGGTGGTCTTACTATCCTGGACACACTGATCTTGAATGTTTAGATTAATTTCAAGTCAAATGTAGCATCTGTTGTAAAAAAAACAACCTCTAATCTCTTCCCTTTTCAATTCCTTGAAAAGTAGGTGTTATGATGTTGAGGTGCTCTTTAACTAGCTCTCAAACACAAACACATGCACACTTGTACACACTGGATTATTGACACTTGGCTGAACGTGGGCAAACAACCCGTACAGTGTTCTGACCCTTAATCAGTCATCACTTTGTAATGGGAGGCAGGCGATGCTGCCGTCATCCCCGCCTTCCGACGCGTGTTAATGCCGATCATCAAAGACCTGCAGCCTGAGCCAAAGTAAATCCATTCTCAGGGAGTCTGACCGTGCTTACTCACTGACTTTCCAGAGTCAACTAAACATGCATGTATGTTTGAGTGTATGTATTTACGTGTGTATTTGTGTTTGTGTGTGTGTGTGTGCATCTGTGCGTGTGTTTCTGTGTGTGCCAGTCTGAATTCGTCAGTATTAATCGTCTTAACTTAAGTACTATCATGAGTTGGCTGGATACATCAGAAAGATATTCCCTAATCTAAACAATAGCGACAGAACAATGAGCAGTGATAGAGTAAAGGAAAAAATCCTATGTAAATCTGGGTGGATAACCTTGGAGGATGGCGTTGCCTGATAGTTTGGCTCCGTGGCTTTTTGGTGGACAGTAAAGGAGAATCAAAGAGACAGTCCTGTTTTTTTCGTCATAGAAATAAAATTAATAACGTCAGACTGACTAATGACTGGGTCTCAACTGTGGTCAAATCAGGAGGAGTCTCCGTTTACTAACCTCAATCATTTTCCTGATAGAAACCAGTGCTGATTTATGCAAGGTCTGGCAACCATTACGCGGGGACAAACTCAGCAATCTCTTCACCAAAATTTCGTTATTTTGGTGGAGGTTAATGGACACACACTCTCCACAGAGAGACACGCACCCTCATCCTGTCAACCACATTGATAGGTTTTGGCATGTCCACTATTCGAGAATGGCTTCAGGGAATTCAATGATATACCAAGCCAAAGACCCGCGATGGTGAGTGCGGCACCAAACTGTTTTATCTGAAAGAAGTATACTTTTCAGTTCAAACAATTGTCAACTTGACTTTCCTCCCTTCTGATTTTGAGGTAGTGCGTTTTGACGCTAATTTGAAGAAATGTGTTAATTTTGCCACATTGTGTAATGGGTCCATAACATACAGTAAGCATGGGGAGCTTGTTAATTAAACAAAAAAAAAACAGGAGCCTGAATATGTCTATTCTCTAATAGGAAATTAATTTTAAAATGTTGTTTTACTCAAAGGTTGAACATGACATACAATTCATAGTCAAAGGGCTTATTAATTGATGTTATGCAACGAAAGTGCACTTCACTGAATTATTAATAGCTAATAGCTTTTAAAACAGCTGAAATGTTACATAAAGCTGTTACATAAACGTTGTCCTTGATGTCAGCTGATTAAAGCCTGCGATCTCTGCAGCAGGGCTCTCCTTGCTCTCCGGACAGTGCAGCAGTGAGTGAGGACAGGGAAGTAGAACGACAGGGCCCCCCCACCCCGTTCTCTTCACAACACCCTTGCTCCTGCTCTGTCAGCAGTACAACAGGCAATAAGACAAGGTGGTGAAACAACCCAATCCTTATGGGACCCCACAGCCACCTCTCTCTCTCTCTCTCTCTCTCTCTCTCTCGCTCTCGCTCTCTCTCTCTTACACACACACACTCAGATGCACACACATACACGCACATGTTTGGGGATCAGCTTGTGACTGCACACAAACCTATAGATACACACTATGTTTTTGCACATTCGCTCACTTAAAATATCAATTTAAAACATGCAGGAACAGAGACATCATGTGTTATTCATATGATGATGCGCACACACACTTCAATCTACTTTTAAGCATGTCACGGCTAAAGAAAAATGTACACAATGGACACAATCTTTGCTTTTGTCAACTCAAACATGCTATATTTGTTTTTGTTCTCATATACTTTTCACATCATAAATAAGTCTGTCAACACTGTGATTCTATGCCCATGAAAGTTACTTTTGATACCAACTTTACACACACACACACACACACACACACACACACACGCACACACAGACAAATTACAGTGTCCCACGTCAGGTGACCCCTGGTGGTCTGCGGTGTGCCGGTGTCAGTCACATCACAGGCCGTGACAGAGATAACTCACTTAGAGTTCCTTCGTCCGGCCTGGGGTGCACTAAACCAGTCACACACACTAGTGATCTCTACTACCTGCAGGCTACAAAAAACACACACAGGCACATGTAGACACACACATACACACACACCCAGCGCTGTAATGAAATCCAGACTTTCCTCATGGAAGCAAACATTGCTTTTTACAAAATACTTTTGCGCAAAGTGTTTATTATCTTTTCCTAGCTTTCACACTAAGAAAACAAGAGAGGATTCAGGAGAATGTTGCTGTAGGCTCTGTGCGGTTGGAGAGTCACTGCACCTAAAATCGAATAACAACATTTTTTTCATCTTTTCATAATTTCAAGCTCCCCTGCCTAAATCCATCTATCTTCCAAACCATCCATCAATCCATCCATCCACTCGTCTGCTTGTCCACTTGGGTGGCGGACGTCACATGGATTCCATCGGCTGCAGTGTCAGAGGGGAGTGCCTGTCTTTCAGTGTCAGGATACAGCCGTGTCGGATGAGGGGGTCACACTGCCTGATCCACATGGACTGAGGCTCATACACAGCGCTAGGAGCCCCATTCCCCCAGGCACTGGCTGGGCCGGCCTCGCGCTGCGGTGAGCCGCCAAACCCCTGCCTGGTTGTATTATCACAGGTGGACCAACGGTCAAGAGGCCTCTGGCATCAATGTGTATGCCGTTAGTGGACGAGTGGCTGGTGGAGATGGAGTTAGGGATTTGGGTTTGGGGGATCGCTGTTGTCTGCTGGGTGGAATGCTGGAGTAGAAAGGATCATGAGGAGAACGCTATGGGAACTGGAGAGGATCAAAAATAAATCAACCAAATGGACCTGTGGTAAAAGGACAGACAATTTGTGATCTGGGGAGAGTGATGAAAGGGCAAGGCTTTCACTCATCAGCTTGCGAGCCATTCACCATTCACAGCAGGATGGCTGACAGGGTCGAGGGGAAGCTCTCAAGAGATTAGATTTATTACCGGACTGACTGACTGCCAGAAAAACGGCTTTGTTTATTCATTGTTGATTTTCGTGTTTAAAGTTATGCGAGTTAGATTGGCATTTAAATAGACAACATTTATTTTTTAATATTTTTTTTCAATAAATACATTAAAAAAAAGTTTGATTTTTGGGGTGTAACCTGTAATTTGTTTCTGCCACCTAAACTATATTCAGAACCAAGCTAATTTAGACTGAACTCGTAAGTTAGTAAAAAATATCAAAATAACACCTAACTTTTACACCACTAAAAAAGTTCAATTAGAGGTGAAAAAATAACTGTGACACAGTTTGATGAGAGAAAAAGAAAAGGGGAAATGACAGACTCGGGCCGACCAACTTCTTCTCCTGGGTGGCCACTCAACAGGCTGGAGGCTGTAGTAGCAGTGGGTGAGACGAGGGGGACCAGGTCTAACATGGTTCTGCACTCCAACCTATTACTTAGCCGTGAGAGAATATACCCACAGAAGGCCGATGCACCAGGATTCCATCGCCTCGGGAAGTAATAATGAATATGGAATGATATTTGTGCGAATACAACCAGATGCAAAGGTGGGAGAAACGAGGAGCAGATGTGGGTTACAGAAGGAAGAACAAAAACGAGGGGGTGAACTCTGCGGACTCAAAGGAACAAACTTGCCCTCAAAACATGTGTGTAATCCAACCCAACTCGTCGTATAATCATATATATCACCTCTTATAATGAGAGAGGTGTGGAGCAGAAAGTAATTCAGACGCTGCTAGGTAAGGGATACTGTGAAGGAGCTGTGGCCAGACAGGCAAAAATAATCACTTAGACTTCGGGGTTCAGACATAAAGAAAACCGCACATGTCTAACATACCACTATGCACTGTATATGCATACATACATTTATGTTGAGATAATAACAAATTATGTAAATCCTTCTCCATGGACTTCACATGACTGTTTTGACTGCAATTTATAGACATTAGAAATTAGAAAGTGTTTTTTACAAACTTTATCAATCATTCTAATTAATTGTTTTAAGATCAAATCTTTTTATTGATGTTGAGCTGCTGTGGTTGAAACAGAGGCACTTGTCTTACTGAAAAATCGGTATTTATAGTATAAAAAAACGACATGAGAGCCTAATACCTTCAACGCGATTGAGTGCACTCAGTACTTTTTGGCTTGTTGGAGCCGCCGTAGGTATTTGAATGAGAAATTCAACATGGCGCTCCCCATGAGAAGAGGGTTGAAGTATCTGTTTAGATTCATTCAAAACAATCGATATCCGGTACGATTTTTCAGCGCTGCAGAATCTGAGAAAAATAAGGTAATTATTTTTGATATACCGCATAAAATTTACCGCAGCCTATTTTGGGTATTAGCGATATGAGAGCATATATTGATATGTTGACTCCTTCTGTCATTGGCATCTTCCTTTGTCTTGCAAATTTATAATACATGTCTTGTAGTACCGACTAGTCAGCAATTACCGTGACTGCACAACACAACGAATATATGTCAACGAGAGAACGTACTTTACGTGCCGGTAGTTTGCATTTTATTCTCTACTCTAGTGGAACCAGAATATGGGTTCAGATTTCGTATGATATGATGTTGCTTTACAGTTCCAATGTGACAGCTATTTGAATTGATCAGGGCAGGTGCTTCGTTTTAGATTTATTGTGCATCCGTTTCAAACCACATTTTCTAAATATTTTAGTCTTTTAAAACTGTTAAACCAAAGGCTCATTACTTTACCCTTTTAATCCAATTATTTAAATCTTCAAGTTTGATCTTTTTTAAAACAGGGAACTGTCCAATATAGGATAAGAGAGTAGAGACCTAGTAGTGAAAGGCTGTTTGGTGCAAAGTGTAATTTTTCCCAAATTTTTAAACCTAGATTTGCATATTTTTTTAATAACCAATCTGTCACTAGACTTAAAATTTTGTTGAGTGAAATGTTCCTATCCAATTGTTTACGTCATTGATTATTTTTGAGTGGATTATTTTGGAGTTTGCATGTTCTCCCTGTGTTTGCTTGGGTTTCCTCCGGGTACTCCGGTTTCCTCCCACAATCCAAAAAACATGCAGGTTCATTGGTGACTCTAAATTGTCCCTAGATGTGAATGTGTGTGTGAGTGTTTGTACGTCTATGTGTTAGCCCTGCAATGGATTGGCGATCTGTCCAGGGTGTACCCCGCCTCTCGCCCGAAGTCAGCTGGGATAGGCTACAGTCCCCCCGTGACCCTGCATAGGATAAG
>JAVQJS010084153.1:0-10961 GCA_036024795.1 Galaxias rostratus | reverse complement strand
TGTGTGTGTGGTGTGTGTGTGTGTGTGTGTGGTGTTTGTGTGTGTGTGTGTGTGTGGTGTGTGTGTGGTGTGTGTGTGTGTGTGGTGTGTGTGTGTGTGTGTGTGTGTTGTAGGAGGGGGGGGGGCGGGGCTGAGAGAGTATTTTTGCTGGTGTGTGAAGTCAGGCCCATTGGCCCTCTGTTCGCTGTGTGTGTCCTCTGTAAACGGTCATGATTTTTCATTAGGACATAGGCTGGCTCGGCCATGCACTGACCAGAATGGATTACAGTTGGCCTGTGCAACAACATTACGGCCAGCTCCAGCTCTTGTGTGTGTGTGTGTGTTTGGGAGAGAGAGAGAGAGAGAGAGAGAGACTTTTGTTTTTTTAACTTCAAACGTAACGCTTTCTGAATGACCCTGTAATGAGGGAATTATTATCCAAAATGCTTCACACGTGTTCAACGTCAGCACACAGTATTGGTGCTGGTCATTAGCTTGGCTTTTAGGAAAAGGTCAAAGTAATTGCCACTCCTTTGATGCTCCACTGCACACATGTCATTGTCAGCCATGTCAAGGGACTGACGGCGCCACAGAACCATTTACCCTTTCAGACTCAATGATTCTTCTGGATGACATGGACATATACTTTCACTGTCTGTTTTGATGTATTCGTGACCCTGTTTAATATTTTAAAATTCTCCGGGAATAATCATTTGTGCAGCACTCATTGATTTTCCTGTGTCCATTGTTGTCTCTCTGTGTGTGTGTGTGTGTGTGTGTGTGTGTGTGTGTGTGTGTGTGTGTGTGTGTGTGTGTGTGTGTGTGCGCGCGCGCGTGTGTGCATGCATGCTGAGTGCGTGCGTACACGACCAGTCCTACACCAAGCTTGTCCAAATCTCTTGCAGCTTTTTTATGAACTAACCCCCAACTAGACGTCCACATCATGCAGTTTAAAGTTCTCCTTCTGCATGTATTTTCATTCAATGTGGCATCAAGCCTCTCATTGCTGAAATACTACTGAAGATTCAGGACACCAAATGGGCTCATAGTAATCCCTTGACTCAATTCATGACTCCTTACAAGTTTGTTTTTTGTGTCCTCGTGAGCTCGAGTCCAAGTCAAGTCTCTAGTCTTTGGTCATAAGTCCAAGTCTCGTGTTGCTCCACAAGTCGAGTATCAAGTCTGTAGCAAAACCCACCTACAACCACAGGCTTTGGAGAGAACAACTGGGTATACTCATGTCATATAGTAATGTTGTGAGCTATGTGAATATTTTTCCTGAACAGAGAGGGTGCATAAAAAATCTATAGACTAACAAACGGCAATCCAATCAGAAATAAGATTGCTGTCATTTGCCATGTATACTGTAGATACATTAACATTAACATTAAATAACAGCATTGCTTGTGTACAAATCACTCATATATACTATATTTACTATTATTATTATTAAATATAATATATATTTTTTTCCTATATTTAATATTCGTGGTCAAAACTGCTAGTAGCATCCCTTAACATGGATGGACAATTGAAAACAAAATGTCGCTGACGGTATGTTATGCTCGTGTGCTAGATGTATTGGCAGATTGCTCGTGTTTCTATCATTTACACTTGTAACAAGCATTGTCAGATTCGGCGCTAGTAAAGTTTAAACAGAGTTTTGAATGTTTAGTTCTCTCCCCCATTGTGACTGTATGAACAGGGTCTCCCTCTCATACCCTGTTCCACCAAGTAAGTTCCAGACCTGGTTTGGTGCCAGAGCTAAATCCTAAACCCGTTCTTTTCCTTTCCATCTGACTCTCGGACAGAAAAATGGGTTTCAATCTTGCTCAAACTCTTGGCTGGTCTAAGACTTGGCACCACTTTAAATCTTGTCTTTAATTTATTGTGATCAGCCAGCTGACAAAAAGGTGACCTTGATGAGCGCTGCACATTGTTAAAAGTTAAAACTATTTTCAACATGAAATAGTGCTCTACCAAAAATAAAGAAAGTCCAAGGGGGCATCGCTTCGAAAAAGGGGCCCTCTCGGTATGTCTTTAAATAAATGAAGAACAGGGAAAGTAATGGCTAGTCCGACATTGCTGTTTTGGCTAGTCTTGCATTGTTGTGAAAGCAGTGACTTTTACTGACTTAAATGACATGGTTTTCTAACCCGTGAGAAAGCAAACGGTTCGTCAAAGGCGGTAAAATTAAACCGAGGGTAAACTGGCTTTAGCACCACCACTGGGCCCAGGTTCCCTTTGGTGGAAAAAGGTATTGAGAGAAAGAGCTGAACCCGCCCTCACACATACGCTTTGAGACAGAGCAAGCGAAAATGCAACATAGACAAATGTGTTATTCTATTGATCATGTGATCCATGTATGTTTGCTGTTTTCAATCCAGAAATACTACAACATACACAATACTACAACAGAGCACAGAGAACAGAATGAACAAACGTTTATCTAACGTTTAGCTGTGTGATTAAATGTCCCATATTTTGGTTTCTCTATCTTTTCTGTGCCTCTGTGCCCCCCTCTCTCTTCCTCCTTTCTCTCTCCTTACACTGTCTTCTTTTTGGGTCTTTGTACCTGTCCTCTCTTGCTCGATTTCCCCTCCGTCTCTCTCGTTTGAATCTCCTCTCTGCTGAGAAGGGCCTGACTGCCTTTTCCTGGGCTGACAGACCAATTAGATGGAGATTTGCATCTCTCTCTCCCTCTCTCTCTCTCTCTGCGTTGTTTGTGCAAGCGTAAAATGGGCTAATAACACTGGAGAAACAGTGTTCATCACCAGCCATTCACAACTGCCTCCGCTGTCTGACATGCCTGGGCCGCCTCACCCTCTATCTGCCCCACCCCTGTCTCTTATTCTATCTCTCTCTTTTGCTCTCTCTCTCTCTCTCTTTCTCTCTCGTTCGCTCTCTTTTACTCTTTCTCCATGTCTCTTCCTCCCCATTGTCGTTGATGTCTCACTTAAATTACAGTGGAGAGGTGGGAGAACGTCTCACTTTGGAATCTGCCTCGGCAGTTAGCGGAAGCCCTATTGCTTTTCCTGGAAGGTCGCCGGGGGCGACGTGAGGGAAATTGACATGGGCAGATGGAATCCTGGGTAATAGCAGCCTTGCTGGTGTGAGCTGAGTTATGGAGGGGAAGATTGAAGACAGACATCGCGGCGGATTTTGAGCACAGTTGAGGTGGGGGGTCACAGACGTTGAGAGGGAATTACCACGTCTGCCGGCAAGATCAACACTTGCCAGGCATATTGAGGGGCACAATTCTTTTTCTACATGGGACCTTGAGGCAGAGGTGGTGGCATCCACGCCTTGCAGTCCGTCAGAAACATAGATTGCTGACGGTGTTTGTGACAGGATGAGAGAAGCCGGTCCAGACCTCCATTTTTCCATGTGTTCATTCATATGTCCTTTTGTCGACTTCACGGTGCAGCAGAGTGTTGTTTTTCACACAGTGTCATCCAAATAGCCTGTCAAGACCAAAATGATGCCAACATCTAAAGAATGTTACATGACAAAAATAATCCATCAATAATCTAGTCACCCATCCAATTAATATTATGAACACATTTATATTAGAAGATCAGGCGCCTTGTAAAGCCTGGTCTTCATCACAGCAATGTGACTGTGACTGAAAACAGATATTCTATATTCTACACAATGTGTTATCCTTAAATATCTGTTGTTTTTTTTCCTCACTGAGGCTGACAATGAAACTCTTGCCTCTAGCAATGTGTTGTTAGAGGGGCTGTCTGTACCCTGATGGATGAGGCTGGCCAGCCTCCCTAACCCTCTCAAGGTGTAAAGAAAAAGGAGTTTTTCTTTTCAGCCTAGTCACAACTTGGAGCACCTCAAGATTAACATCTTTGTTGTTGACGGAGACCTAGGAGGACACCGCTCGTCTAAATCTAAACCCCTCCAAAAACACATTGCTGTCACAAAGCACAGTAGTGAAGCAAATACTTTTGTCCAGACAATGCTTTTTAAGCCAGCCATACAACGCGTCACAGGACACTGTCAGATGACTGCCACTGCGATATTATTGAAGGTCTGCTGTAACATGAAACTTTCTTTTCACAACAGATTATGGGTGATTCTGGCTTTGATGGGGTAGATCTGCTCTGGGCTTCATTTTTAGAATAGTACCCATTGAAACAGGGAGTATTGAGCAGGGCTGCATTTTCCGCCTCTGTGGCCAGAGCAGTGGCAGGAGCAGCTCGGCGTGGCAGCAGACGTCGGAACACTTTGCACAACTTGGTGCCAGGTGCTGTTGACGAGTCAAGGAGCGCTGTCCTCCTACCGCCATCCAAAAACCAATCCAATCCCTTCGTCTTTCATGGCCTGTTTGGACTTTATCTGCGTCGCTCTCTCACTCTATCTCTCATTCTTTCTCTTTTTCTCATGCTCTCTCTCCACACTGCTTCTTCTCTTCCGTCTTCCTCGCTCTCTCCATCGAGACTGATGAGCAAAAACAAGGTACTAAAAGATTGGTTGTAAAATCACACTCCCTTGCGGTCCAATCCATTACTAATTAAGAACAAGGCGTCTCTCTCCTCCCTCTCTGAAAGAGACACACACATGCACACACGCACGCACACATGCACGCAGTCACACACCCACAATGAATGCTGGCCAGGTGCACATGTGGACAATTTGGGGTCAATTACAGCCGTTGTAACGATTCTAATTGACAAATGTTCAGCCCATTACCCTTTTTGATGTCCCCCTTAATGCGGTGTAATTTGATGAAGGGTTGACGATGCCACCCGCCGGCAAGGGTGGGGGCTTTCTTATAAAGTGATGGTGAACGAGGTGAGGCGAGCTGGGCGAGGCACAGCCATGCCATTCATATTGCTGTGGGAACAGACGACATGATTAGGAGGGGAGTGGAGACAGGGGATCGCTTAAGGGGCAGGTTTATTAGAGTACAGGCTAGTAGGAATGGAAGGAATATATGGAGGGAAAAGTGAAAGATGAAAGCTTAAAGAGCTGGAGAGAGGAAGAGGAGAAGCCTGTAGACTGTAAGTGGTGTAGAGAGGAAGAGATGAAGGATAACGGCCAGGCATGAGTTGGTACCATGTATAAATGACCTGGGGATGATTGGTATGTTTTGTAGTATGACTGACACGGGTTGGGTTTATGAAGGCTATGAATAGTCTATGTTTGTATCATCTCAAATGGTCTATGTTTGGATGGTGTGGGCTAGAAAAAGGGCTGTCCTGGGTAAGGGTTGACCAGGAAAGGGTCTGAAGTTAATAAAGAATGAGAGATAGGGAAATTAGGATGTGGAAGAGCTTGCTTGTAATTGAATTGCCAGATAATTAGGTCCATCACTGGTTATGAAACTTTCAGCTGTTAACTTTGCTGAAAGGATACCACAAACTTGGTCGTACTTTCAAATGAACGAGTGAGTCACTTGAGCATCTGAAGTGTGTTCCCAGAACAATATATTCTCCTGCACTACGCCTTCAGAATCCACCCTCTTTTCCACCCGCACAAAAAAAGAGAACAGAGTTTCGCTGAATTTTGCTGAAGTGCCAGCGCATTTGAAAGGCAACGTTAAATGACTGTCAGAGCAATGGACAAGGGCGTGGAGGAGCCGTCATTCAACCGCAGAGCAGAGTGAAGTCTGACTTATCGCTAACGTATACTTACAACCACTCTCCTCCTAACCTAGCACAAATGGGTCAATTTGTCTTCCCCCAAACAGGCCTGGGGCAGGATGCTGCACTGTACACTTTGGAGAAAGAGAGATTATTGTCCTCTTCCTTTTGTGGCGGATGGCGCTGACTTTTGACTGGCACTATTTTGGAGTTTGCAAGGCTGCATTGATAACTCCAAGCTGTGTCTGCCCTTTTTGCATTTCTGGAGAATGTTTGTGGTCTATGGAGCGGTCTGACTGCCATAGGCACTGCAGCTTCTTAATAAAAAGTGTGAAGTCAATGGCTGTTATATGCGAGTAATCATCCTGTGATCACTGCTCCTAAGGAGAGCTAATTGGTGTGTATGAAAATGTGTAGGACCTGTGCAGAGGCAAGATAATGACTTTAGCCTCTTACTTTGAATTGTAAAATTATACAGTATTTACAGTACATATTGCATAGACACTTTCTCTTGACCAGTATGATGCCTCATGTGTACAGATGCGTTATACACGATGTTGTCATGTCACATTTACATACCTATGAGACCAACATACCTTGGCAAATCTCCCCAAGTTAAGTGATCATTTATACCCGTGTTATATGTTTGATCTATGTCATTAACTTTTCAGACTTTTATAAACATGAATATCCCTGTCACATGGGTTGTGTCCATGCCTATCTAAAAGGCTGTTGTCCCTTGACTCGATTTCACAGCAGAAGAGCCATGTTGCTCTGCCACGTTGCAGGGCTAGTGGGTAAAATAGCAACTTCCCTGCTCTTATGTGTGTTCTCACCTCATGATTGGGAGTGTGGAAGGGGAGTTGAGGTGGAATGCCATTTCAGAAGGTCATGTTGTACCTGTTACCTCACACCTCTGGTAGCGCCGGCTGGCTGTCGCCCTCCCACTTTCGGGAGACACTGTGTTGCCTTATGTGCAAGTCCCGATGCATTATAGATGGGCCAGTGCTGCCAAGATTGAATGATGGGGAGGGAGAGAGTGAGAAAGAAATTGGGGGGTTGGAACCTAGAAGGGAACCTCTGTGGCCTGGACCTTACCATCTCTGATCATCAAGCTTTTCTCTTTGTTAAAATGTTAAAATACTGGCCCTAAGGAGGTGAGAGCAGCGGCTCTTTATTTGTAGAAACATCCAATATTGCAGCCCTTGTTAGTGAACTTGAACTGCAAACCTCCCATGACCATTTACTACATTATAATACCCTGCACTCTTCTACCTTGGACTCCCTCCCCTCATGTCAAGAAATGTGTCTTTCTCCCAACCTGCTGCCTGGTTCACCCCTGAGCTTCGTTCTATGAAGGCTAAAGGTCGTCAGCTGGAAAGGCTAAGGAAAAAAACAAGTCTCACCGTTCATATAGAAATCTATGAAGATCATTTAAAAAAATATATGCTCTCTGTCACACTTGACCCTATGCCTGTCTCCCCAGTCAAGACCTGTTTACCAACTCTGTGTCCCCTCATTGTTAACATTGTTAACACCTCCACCAGGACTGACTCTGTCCCTGATCCTTCTTGACCTCTCAGTAGCATTTGACACTGTTTGTCACAATATCCTCCTTGACCGCCTGGATAAGCTCCTGGGCATCACTGGTACTGCCCATGTGTGAATCAGATTGAACCTATCTGGTAGGTACCATCGAGTTGCTCTAGGAATAGCCCAGTTGTCCCCTGCACCAGTTTGTCATGGCGTCCTGCAGGGCTCAGTCCTGGGACCTATACTGTGTATTATCTACATGCGTCCTTTGGTACAAACATTTTTGAAACTCAATAGTAACAAGATTGAGCTGATGATTGTTGTTCCTCAGGCTCTGCTCAAAAAGTTTGGTGCTGTGGTCCTCATTGACGGCTCCTCTATCTGCTCCTCTGCCATGGTTAGAAGTCATGGTCTTGGATTCCTCCCTTTCTATGGAACCTCATATAAAAGCTGTCACAATGTCTGCCTTCTTCCATCTGAGAAAAACCTCTAGACTCAGACCATTAATAACTGTGCACCCTAGGCCGGAGATCAATGATCGAACCGCGGTTGCTCCGTCGAAAGGAGCCAGATTAGGTGGTATGGGCTTCTAATTAGGATGCCTTCTGGACGCCTCCCTTTGGAGGTTTTCCAGGCATGTCCTACAGGTAGGAGACCCCGCGGTAGACCTAGAACACGCTGGCAAGATTATATATCTCGTCTGGCCTGGGAATGCATTGGGATCTTCCAGGAGGATCTGGAAAGCAATGCTGGTGATATGAATGGCTGTAATACCCTTTTGTCATACCAGCAGCCTTTACATATCCTACCTGCTTGGTTACTAGTCATCTCGTGCAGTTACAGAGGCATTTTTCATTCACTACTGACTTACCGCCCTTATACATTTGGATTAGGGATGTGACTTTTAGAGCAGGCTGATAATTTGTTTTCGCAAACTTGGTAGTGACAACATTTTTGACTACTGTACCATTTACAGAAAGACCTCCAGCCAGAGCGGTTTAACCCAAAGCTTTAGGAAATGACAGTGGGTGTCCACTGGCTGCATGTAATTTTTCCTCTCACCATGCCAATATACTTCAGTCAGTCAATGCAGCTGACTGAGACCATACGTCATCATGAAAGTGGTGTCAAAAAGAAAATGACGGCATGTTGTAATTATTATGAATAATATTATTATGATAATAATAATAATAATAATAGTAATAATAATAAAATAAATAATGACAATCATCATCATCACAATCATAATAATAACCTAGAGACACAAACTCAGTTTGGTCAACAACATGTAGCAACAACCTTATAAAAAAGACAAGAACTATGTTCAACGAAGAACAGCAAATTCATGTACAAAAGTTAGATATAGAAGTCCTCATCAATTTGAGCGGAGAGCCGTCTGCCAGCTGCAAATTGAAAGGGCGGACAATAGCGTGAGCATTAGCCATTCACAGCGCACTATGCTGTCAAACATAATGAGTTGAGATCAATAAAAAATTACAGATTAGTCGATTGTCAGCCACGCAATGTCATCCTCCTCCCCCACACGCACCTTTTTAATCCTTCTCTTCTCAAAGATTGTTTTGAATCTGCTGTTCCACATGACTGACGGTTCGGCGTTGTCTTAATATTTGTGTATGTGTGCACGTCAAGGTTTAAAAATGCCACCGAATGCTATCTGTCAAATCACGTTTATCAAGCGTTTGCTCCCCGCAATATAATTCAACATCGAGGAAGATAATAGCACTCATGCGATGTGCACCTGTCAAGAAATGACAGATAAGACATCTTGAAATTGATTCAAGAGGGATATTTCATCACCATGATGCCACGCTTAATGTTGTCGTGTCTGTATCTGACTGCAAAGAAGGCTCGGCTTTCACTCATGTCCTCAGATATTTACTCCCACAGCCATTTGAACTGCTGGTGAGAAACTATTAACAAACTCTTGGGCCTAATGCCTTATAACACTCCTCATTTAAACATCGCATCAATTTAATCACAGATTTAGCATTTTACGAACATTCCTCTCGAGTGATGAATGTGTAATGATCCATTAGTTTGCTGCAAATCTGAACATAAAAGACATGATCCAAAACAAATCTTCATGCAGACATCGTAAATTGGATTTTTATTGCATTAGTAGTTGGGGAGGTAGTTGGCATGACTTGTGTTTCATGTTGATTCATTCTGTCACACATCTTAGTAGCTGCAGTTTGATTTAATCACCACTGCCGTTTGGTAGCCCTACCAATGATGTGTCTAGCTTAACACGGTTAACAATAATGATGCTCGTTGCTTCATGTTCGTTATACAGGGTGTTTTTGCAGCTGTTTTATTGCTCTGGAATATGACTTTAAGATGATGATGTGTTTAGTATTTTTTCCTATTATCCCTATTTTATTAGCCCAGCTGGGTGGTTTCCATGCACCAGAATTGACACGTCCTCATCCTAAGAGAAAGGCCACCCCCAATTTCTCCAGAATTTTGAAGTGGCTGCAGAGTGTTTACTTTTAAAATCTGCCCTTTCCTCACTGAGGCTAGGGAGGGTACCACAGCTGTGGAAAACACATTTTGTGGTACCTATGCCAAACATAGGTAACCTGGCACCTGCAGAAGTTTTCTGATGACTCTGCTATTGTCTGCCTTATCTCTGATGGGGACGACAGTGAGTACAGACAACTTACTCAGGACTTTGCCTTCTGGTGCCAGAGGAACCACCTCCAGCTCAATGCAGGGAAGACCAAGAAGCTGGTGGTGGACTTCAGGAGGCACCAACATTCTGCACCCACACCACTGAACATCCAGGGTATGGACATTGTTTGTTAAATCCTAAAAAATACCTGGAGGTTCACCTGCACGATTGAATGGATTGGACAGATAATTCTGCTGCTCTGTACAAGAAGGGCAAGAGCAGACCCCCCCTGCTGAGGAGACTGGGATCTTTTGGAATGCAGCGGGCACTCCTGAAAACCCTCTTGACTGTGGAGGCACCAACCATTTTTAAAATTTTTGGAGTGGTCCACTGGGGCAGCAGCATCTCCACTGCTGACAGGAAGAGGCTGGACAGACTGGTAAAGAAGACCAGCTCTGTCCTGGGAAACCCTCTGGACACTGTGGAGGTGGTGGGGGACAGGAGAATAACGGACAAGCTGTCATCCCTGTTAGTCAACACGTCTCATCCCCTCGAGAGCACTTTGTCTGCACTGTGCAGCTCCCTCAGTGACAGGTTGCTTCACACGCGGTGTCTCACGGAGAGATACAGCAGGTTCCTCCCTTCTGCAATGGTCAGACTTTACAACCATCACCGCCCCTGGTAGACCACCATACTTATGTGCAATATATATTTATACACTTACACTGGGATAGTTAATCATGGATATGTACTTATTAGATGTGATTTTATTAGGTTTGTTTGTCACTTTATTTGATATGTTTATTTTACCTGTATCTGCACTGTCCACTTTCTTTGCAGCAACAATGTACATGTCTTCGCTGTGAGACAAATAAAGGAATTCCAATTCTAACTCCAATCCTATGTGAAGCATGTGTGCAGTTAATTGCCACAACATGTAACATTGTTTTAAAATTTCTAGATCAGCTACTATGAAAATTGTGGCTTCATCGGATAAGAGTTCCACTTCAGCGGTAGAAATGATCTGGCGCAGATCCTGGGTTTGAGCCTGATACAAAAAATACAAAATTGTGTGTGTATTTGGGTGTATCCATCTATTCACGCGACACGTGAAATTAGCTAGGCCTTTAGGGGCTCCAGCAGCAATGGTTAGTTGTATACCGGGAGCCAGGGCGCCGGACATAACAGGCAATCTTAGGGTCCTAGGAAAGCATAGGTTC